>JAUMHE010000056.1:4604733-4615517 GCA_032359235.1 Enteromius mattozi
AGTTGACATGTAGGTGCAAAGCTACTTATTGTCAACAGATTGTTCAAAAGGGACCATCAAAATAAAGTGTTACCAATTTGTATTATTTCATTTGTATTATTTAATGCATTACCTTACATTATGTTTTAACTGATTGACAGCTCTACTCCAATCCAGAAAATTGTTCTTCTCTGCCTGCTGTCCATTAGATGGAATTCAGTGAAGAAAACCACCAGATGCCTTGCAGAATCTTCTGACCCCTGTTTAGGAACACAATTCTATTTTGAGCAGCTCTACAAGGTTTATTACAGCCAGATTAAACACAGAGGGCTGCCCCTGAATACATGTCTTTTCTTAGCTTTGTGCTCCCTGTCCACTACCTTTCTCTCTTCTCACGTTTCAGGCATTTATTCCTGTTTTTAGAGTCTGACCTGTGCTCTTGTTCCAATGGGATCTCGCTGTGAATTTTCTCAGAGTCTTGCACTTTCCCACACGAACATGGAAAATATTTAGCACAGTAAATTAGGTTAGGATTACTACCCTCTCTTTGAATCGTAGCAAAATATGGAGCACCTCCAAACATCCATATGCCTTAGATTATTGCACTAGCAGGAATTATTATTATCATATGCATGTAGTTTCGTTATAAAATGAGGTCATGTCTATTTTATCTCATTGATGTTTATGACAGACACAGTATCTGTTGATAGAAGGCGGTTTTGGGTAGTATTCATACTTTGAGCATGGTCATATTGAGCTGTTTTGGAGTTTTCTCCCACTGTTTGGAACGGTTACAGCTCAGTGGGCTGTGACAACAGAATATTGTAGACATGACTCCAAATTTGAGCCTACATTAGCTAAAGCTCCCGCATAAACACTTAATTAAGGCAATAGCACCAGGAATCTAGTTCAAGCACTTTTTTTTTTCTTTCCCAAATTGTAATCCAAATATTTTTTTTTTCTTTTTATCGTTCTCTATTTTGCATGTAAACATGCTTAAAGGGACACTCCCCTTTTTTAAAAAATAGCCTAATTTTCCAACTCTCCAAGAGCTAAACAGTTGAGTTTTACCTTTTTCGAATCCGTTCAGCTGATCTCCGAATCTGGCCGTAGTACTTTTAGCGCAGCTTAGCATAGATCATTGAATCTGATTAGACCGTAAAACAGTAAAATTCAACTGTTGAACTCTTAGGGAGTTGGAAAATGAATCTATTTTCAAAAAAAGTGGAGTGTTCCTTTAGAGACGTGTCTTTTTGCATCTTGAATAGCTAAAGTAATAATGCGAGCTATGCATGAGTTTTAATCGGTGTGCAAAAGTGAAGTCTTTTATGCTAACTCTCTGGCTCGTTGTGCATCATGTGGTTTCAGTTAAAGCTTGAAACTTCAAACAAGCAGAATCTGATTGTCTTGCGTTTGTGTGCATCAGCATGTAGCTGTATTTGCGACAGACTGCCATTAGTCATTGTTTAATAGCTTGTGGACAGAAGGAAATAACAATATCCATCCTCTTAAGGCAGGGAAACCCCTCCATGGCTGAAGCAATAGTGTGGGAGTTGTTTCCTTTCTGTGGGCCTGGCTGGCCTCCTACACACATCACTGGCCACACAGCACAATAAGACTGAGGAGGCGGTTAGAGGAGTTGCGTTCAAGAAAGATATCCAGCACAGGCTTATTGGAAAAACATGCTTCTACCTACATTTTTGCAAAACTCCAATAACATACCTGTACAAATGAACACTAGGGGCAGTAAAACAAGAACAACTTTTATTCCTGTTTCACACAACTTACGATTACAGGGCACATTATCAATTAATAGAGATCATTATTATGAATCTTTTAGTGCCACTAACTGGAGATTTTTATTTCTGAACTGTCACAATGCTTTTTTTGCAAAAAAAAATAAAAAATAAATTACATGTAAGTGTCACAAAATGTGCAAGAAAATAGCATTCTTTAGAAATTACATGTATTTTACCTAAAGTAGCTTACATAGTCAAGGTACACATTTTTTTGATTTGTGGGAATCAAACCCATGACCTTGGCATTACTAGTACCATTCCGGTTTAATTTTATTTCTTACTGGCTTAATAAAACATGATTCTCTAATAAGCATAAAAATACACACAAATATGGCATAAATAAGTGATTTCACATTAATGTAAATAAATTTGTGGTAGTATTTTGTAATATAATGAGTATTTTATATAAATGCACACACACACACACACAAATGTATATATGTATATATATAAATATATAAAATGCTTAATTCATTTTATTATATTTACATTTTATTAATACAAAAATTGGACATAAAGTGATGAAATACATGCAATGCATGACACGTTTGAGGCACTTGAAACAGTCACTAGATTTTGTACAGAGCTAAAACCTTACAAACACATAAATCCACACCGCTGAAGGAAGTCAACATCAGAGCTGTGAAGGACATGGTTAAGGGTCAGTGTACTGACAGGTTAACCTGTAGACGCCGGATAAATTGATCCCAGGCTGGACATCGCCCTTAAGAGGTCAGGTGCCTGCTGAATATCTGGCTAGGCTGGAACAGGATATTGTGGGGCTGAAAGTCATGTTTTTAAAAGAATCTCCCCAGACTGATGACTATGAGATGGAATGTGTTGCTGATTATATGTTAATAAGCAAGAGAATTTATCTCCGGTATAAATACTCAGACATGCAAGAATGTGATGAGAGACGGTC
Organism: Enteromius mattozi; assembly: GCA_032359235.1. Lineage (NCBI taxonomy): Eukaryota > Metazoa > Chordata > Actinopteri > Cypriniformes > Cyprinidae > Enteromius > Enteromius mattozi. The sequence continues at coordinate 4,607,434 of JAUMHE010000056.1, forward strand.
TACGCCTCTCAGAGGCACACTTTTATCGGTTCCTTTTTGACATGGCTGCAGCTGTTGACAGCCTTTGCACTCTTGTCACTTTTCAGAGCATTGGACTGTGTCCTAATGAAGTCATGACATGCTCTGTTGAGCTTTCTGTCTCCTCTTTTTGGCAAAGCTGATGGATCTTGGAGGACCTTGTCCTCTTTGGCATTTAGAATTAAGGGCTCTGTCTGATTTCTTGTTTCTGATGACTACATTACAGTTTGCATACAAAATATGAGTCAGTGTTGATATTGTAAACGAAGACTAAAGCTATTAAAATGATTTTAATTGATAGAAATAAAGCTAAAATAAAATAAAAAAATGTAACCTCTAATTGTCACATCATTAGAAGTTCATATTAACATAGTTTTGAACACTGGCTGGTTATGTACTTGCTAAAATATTGATTTTGGATAATTGTTAACCCCTAAAAAATATGGAGTGCAGCTTTAACTTAAATAAAAATGAAATAAAAAATGTAATTAAAACAAAAATATTAAAAATAAAATCATAAAAAGTAAAGTACAATTAAAACAAACTGATGATATGAATAAATTCTATACTAGTATAAATAATACTAAAATAACTCTGCCCTAAGTTAATACGGAGTCATGGACTGCTGCATGTGGCGTGCAGCTTTAATCTGTGATTTTCAGAGTAATGGTTTACTTCCCTCAAGATGACCTACAAAAGAGTCCTGACAGAAAACATAACGTCACATCTCAACCCTTTGATCTGACCAGAGTCATGTGAAAACAGAAAGAAGTGAAGAAAGGTGAGCTGATATAATTACGATTCTTGTCAGCCCTGGCCTCAAGCAATTAAAGTGTGTTTTCAATTCCACTGAGAGCCGAGGAACATGAGTGAGCCAAATGCTTACTACTGCAAAACATCTGGAGTGTGTTAAAAAGTCAATGTTTTTGTTGTTGCCATGAATTTCTGCTGTTTTCATTACGACATATACGGTGCATGCTTACGTGCAACATAGGCGTGTAACCAAAAACGCAGACAGCAGTGGTGTATTGTAATTCTGTGAGGCCTCCATAAAATATGAAATGGGGCCCGCCCATGAGTAGTGATATCATGAATGAACATCTTTAGTTTTCTTTCTGAATTTTGTCGTTTGAACAATTTAAATCTTGCTGCAGTGCATATCATATATTATTCAGAAATCATCATTCATCACTAACACATTGCAATAGAGTTTATTTGTGAATGAATGAATGAATGAATGAATAAATGAACTAATTTATGAGACAGACAGGTATATGAAGAAACAATTTTATGCTTATGTTGATCAACTCGATCAACATTTGCAGCGACCACATTAGACCATTTAATGCCAATCACCTGAGCAAATGTGTATAGTGTTACATGTATAGTGTACAAGTCTGTCCACTGTTTTCTGTTATTGTGGTAATTCATTGTGATTTCATTTGAATTATGAAGATGATACAGTAGTATGATTCATGCATCAGTTCAGTGTAAGCTATGTAGACAAATACACAATGGGGCATTCTGTCATTGTTGACTGATGAGATCATTTCCAGTCTCCTAAGAGAGATTCCAGGCGTGTGTAGGACAATGCGTGTGGACCGTCTGATGAAGGAATGCTTAGCCTATGGCCTCAGACACTTTTAGTGGCGTGTCAGTGTGTACATGTGAAAACAATGGGACATTGAATGGCTGTGAGCGTGTTTAATGTTGGCGACTGTGAGAAATGTCCTCTCTGACTGTGCCGCTGTAATGCTGAGAGCGGATCACAGTGCAGATGTGCGCAGATGTTAGTTAGCAGCTTTATAACAATGCTGCAAATAAGGAGTAGTGATTTCATCCAAAAATGGGATGACCCCAAACTGAATCACCAGATTTCCTTCTATTCTCCTTGCTGGAGAGACCTTTTCCTTGCTGGTGGTGCTCTTGGCTGCGGTTGTAGATCCAGATTAGAGTCTTTTGTCAAGTGCTGAGACATATATGCTCCTGTAATGAATCAGGATTGGTCAGGAAAGCCATGTTTCCTGTTAATATAGGATGTTGAAGTCCTGTATTGAACAAAATTGGAAGTAGCGGTAGGAAGCATCCTCTGGGCATTTACAATGCAAGCTCCATATTCTTCCTTATCATACCATATAAGCCATAATAGCTATAATAAAAATTATAAATGATGTATATTTTTTATTGATATTATATTATTTGCTGTGATAGAAAAAATCCCATTATTTTTTTTTTTTTGTTGGGGAATTGATTGTGAATAATAACTTATAAATCTTTGTAGAAAGTCTTACTGTGAGATTTAGCTTATTATTTCAGCTTAAATTCTTTCTTAAATTATGTTTATTAGTGAAACCAATCAGAGAACGAAAACAAGTACATTGAATCAAAATCAAAAACTCTTTAGCATAGCATTTAAAAAAAATATATAATAAATAACAAGGAGACAGAATACAAAAAATTCAGAAAAGCTATTTTATTTTTTTTTTAGAATTAAAACAGAGAGTGCTAAGTAGAGGGTCAAATAAAGATTAAAGGGTAAAAACAAAAGCACTGTGAATGATGTTAAGCTCTCAAATTTTTCTATGCATTTGCATATTTTTCAATATGTAAATTCTTTATAAACGATGAACACAATTAAATCAATAATTTTATTTTCATCTTATATTGAATGCACTATAAACTGCGTTGGATGAAAGAATCTACCAAATTCCTGTAAATGTCCCACCCATCCTTTTGAAATATTTCAAAACAGGAAAGTAAACTGTACTCATCAAGTCATTTTGTGGGTTCTTGAACATAAACTGTACATGTTACCATGTAGACTTTACACATGTACTTACTATTATAATAACAATACATTATGCATAATTACATGCAAGCAACCTTAAGCCAAACTCTAACCATATAGTAAGCACATGTAGTTATTTAATATTAATCAGTACTTAAATATATAATTACACTGTAACAAGGACACCTTAAAAACAAAGTGTAACCCTTTAAATCTAATTTGTGCCAATAAATGTGACCTGAAACGAACACATGAATTAAAAAGGACTGACACACAAACCACCCATGATTTTTTTTCTTGTTTAATTTAAAAGTGATGAAACATCATTCCAGCCTAATTCACTTCTCATAACAGACATCAGTCCTGCTTCTCCATATTAGGGCCTAGTTTGTCACACTCTAAACTCTGACTGTTACTTTTATGGGCAGTTTGAGTGTCTTACAGCCTCAGTTTCCACCTTAAACCTAATATGTTGCACTTAGCTTTGACTCGCTAATGACATCTTTAGCAGCACCGTGTTTAATGTGGTAACACTATCTTAACGGCCTCCATATGGCGACTGTAATCGGAGGTCTGTTGACAGGAATGTCATGCCGTAAGCCTGATTTCGCTGCCCTGTTATGGTGTGTTAGAGATAAAGACCGGACATTCTCAAATCCTTCTTCAAATGTCAGTTTATTAAACATATGAATGGTTAACAGGTTTATCGCAATGTGCATTTCTATCTGTAAAGGAAGGAAGCACCCATAAGCTTTACAGATATGAGCAGCAAAAGGCACTGAATGTTACATTTGGCAACAGGAAAGCTTTTGTTTTAGCTGTTGTTGTTAAAGAAAACAAAAACAACAACAATACTCTTATTCTCTTTAGATAAACGCCCACCCGATAAGTCACCAAAGTAATCAGGCAATCTTCAAGTGTCTACGTTTGAACTACAGAAAACAATCCTGTGACTGTCAGACTAATGCTAGCTCATGATTTGGTGTTGTCTGCTTGTGCATTTCATTTCAGTTTAACATTCCCACACAAGGCTTATAATTATGATGCCTCTAGAGGTACCAAATGGAATTGCAGAAAAAAAAAAAAAGAAAAAAAAAAAAAAAAAATATATATATATATATAAATATATATATATGTATATAACAATTATAACTTTTTTTTTTTTTTTTCATATTTCATTCTTGAACCACGGATCATACAGTTTTATATATATTTTTTGTGGATATTTTTAAATATATATTTATATATTTAAAAATATCCACAAAAATATAAAACTGTATGATATATTTATTTATTTTATTCAATATTCCTAAGCTGATATGTACTGGTTTTTCTGTTAAAATAAAAAAATATGATATTGGTTTAATGTTATAAATCTATATATTTTAGTGTTTTTGGGGGTCTTTTCCATCATTTAATCTGGATTATGTTAAAATATCTATAACTTTAAATAATTTATTAAAGCCCTGAAAGTTTTCCAAGGCCCCCTAGTGGGCACCTAGTTTTAAGAGAGCAAGTTGATCCCAGATATATCTGTAATGTATTATGCTATTGTGGACCGTTGCTTTCAGTATGCTGTGATTTTGAAGAAACAAACAAAAAAAGTGTTTTGAGGTTTCCCAATGCAAGGTTCATGTGACGCTTCTGCACAGGCAAAAGATCTATTGATAAATTCTAAAATAAGGTTAACTTGTTATAACTGTGTGCTCCCAATTAATGCCGTAGTGAATAGTGTTTGGTGACTTTTTTTGGGTTATATCTGAGATTCATGTGTCAAGTCACAAGATGCAGTTAACAAGAAATGTTCTCACTGTTACATAATGTGTGTGTGACGTGAATTATTTTATACACTGTTAGTTTTACTAGACAGCTGGTATCAGTCTTCCTTCTTTCCACTGCTGTATCCTGTCAGTGAGAAAGGCCAGTCTGACATATGGCACAGGCTTTTTCTCTCTCTCTCTTTCTTACATGCAGTATACATTACATCTGTCTTCCACACTGTTTAAGCAAAAGAAAGTCTGTACTGGCTTCTTAGTGCTGAAATACACGTGGAGAAAAGCCAAACCGACAGAATCCACCCAAACTGTTTGTACCTCAGGGATTTAGGAGCTTCATTTCACAATCTTTTTGACTATATTACACTCCCCTGCTCTTGGTATCTGCACTCATTAAGTTAAAATACTGAGTGTCGCCTCAAAGTGGCCTCTAAATGCTCCCTCCCTAAAACACCCTCCCTGCAGTCTTTAATTGAACACGTATTTCCCACTCCTTTTTTAAGATCTGATTATTTTACAATGACTTTCAGAAGATGTCTTCAGACTCTAAAGAGCACGTACACATGCTGTTTTTTTTTTTATTTTTTTATAAAAAATATTTAAAACATCATTTACTCATCAGTTCCACCTCTTCTGGCTGACTTATGGAATGGTTAAGCACATAAAAGGATTTTTGTCTTGCTTTCCAGTGCACATTTCTTATTTTTTTCCTCAACCCTTGTGCTGTGCTGAAAGCTCTTTACCTAATTTGGTGTTCTCTCATTATGCCATATTATTTGTTTTATTTTTAGCATGCTTTCTTTCAATTAGCACAGGTTTTGTATTTATTTTTGGCAGTAGTAGTCATCAATTATTTGAGCTTAAACTCCTCAGTTTTTGAGTGAAAAAAAAAAATCATTATTTGTGGATAATTTTAGCATTGAGGTGCAAAAGATGATAAATGGATAGATAGATGGATAGATAGATTTTTTAATTATTATTTATTTATTTATTCCAATTATTTCTTGGAAAAAAAAATTTAATTAAACAACTTTAAGCTTAGAACAAGAAAAAAAAAAAATCTCATTGGGTCAGAAAAATAAACTAAGTTTTCCCTACAAATATATATATATATATATCCAATCCAATATTTTTCTTGTTTAAACTTACTTTATCATACATTTTTCAAGACTTCATATCTCATGTCTTTGGCTTGTATCTTGTTTTTTTAGATATTTGCACTGGAAAACAAACAAAATACTACATAAATCATTGATTTTAGCAGCGCAGGTGAAGTGATGGAGCAATTAATCAATCATAGTGGTATTTATATTTCGCTCTATCAATATTTCCCCACTGCCTCCCAAACATTCACACTGCATTCAGAAAAGTGAACACAACAAGCATAAGGGAGGTAAGAGATGAAAAACAAATGTCAGAAATGGAAACTGGCACACAAAACAAAACAATTCAAATCAGCTCATTTCAGTTGATTAATCATGGAAAAAAAGTCAGTTCAACGTTTATTTATTTTTCTCAGAGTCAAAAAGTCATAGCTCTTTTAGAAATGGATGTCTATACATGTTTATTATGCAATATGTCGAAGCCTGAAACCAATTATCGACGTTGTTTCATTCAAAATATTAGCAACTCAATTCTAAAAGCCAAAGAAACTACATTAGGGTTTATAAAACAGCCTCCTTTCACAAAGACGGTGTCAAATATCTCATTTTTGTACCAGAAACCGGCACAGAGGTAAAGGTGAGGACAAGTTGTATCTTTGTGTTTTCATCCCTGATTGATTTTCTCGCTTTCACGGCTTGTTTGTTCTGAGAGCAGTGCAGAGACACCTTAGACAAAACCAGAAGAGAGGCAGTTTATGTATCACAGACCAAACACAAAATCTCACAATAATGCCTTTGAAAGCAATGACTTTTCAGCAGTCGCATATTTTCACATCTATAAAAAGCAGTACTTGTTAAGAGTTTTATCAGCACCCTTGTCTGCTTTTGCTATTTTTCTGCTCATGTTTGGGTTTGTTGGGACGCAAGACTGACCCGGGAAGGAAAAACAAAATTCCCGTTTCAAAACAGTTCCCCCTGCTGTGCTGATCCAGGCTGCAGATTAGCACGCTGTGATCTGAACCGGACGATAGCCATCGCAGGATCTCTGAGTGCTAAAATATACATTCAAAAAATAATGCAACATATGCACATGTACAGAGATCGCACTACTCATGCCTGTCGGCAGGGGTGGGATCTGACCTCAATCATGCGTTGGAGAAACTGGAATGTATGATCCTCAACAGATCTGACTCTGGCCTTCAGAGATCTGCTGGTTGTTTCTAACAGGATGAATGAATTATGACCACTTTCCACGAACAGGGTACAAAACTGAAGTTTAGATTCTTGAAATTAGTTGGAAATACTGTTCAGAATTTATGTTCTTTTATGCTTGCCAAGGATACATTTACTTAATCACAAATACAGTAAAAACAGTAATATTGTAAAAATAATAATAATAATAATTTGTCATTTAAAATTACATTTTTGTTTGAATATGTAATTTATTCCTATGATGCTAAGATGAATTTTCAGCATCATTACTCCAGTCTTCAGTGTCACATGATCTTTTAGAAACCATTCTGAAATTCTGATCTGCATCATTGGTGAATATGTTTATTTATTTTGTTATAAAAAAAAACCTTTAAATGGTAGTGTAGCTAAAATATAATGCATACATAAATAAATAAATGAACAATTAATAAAAAAAAAAGAGTAATCATTTATATTTGGTAACAGACTGATATTATGAATTGGACTGATATTACATGTTTTCTCAACTTGTTGAAATAAGGACTATGATATAATAATATAAAATAAATAATATAATTTGTGTTGTCAAATGATTAATCATGATTAATCACATCCAAAATCAAAGTTTTTGTTTCCATAATAAATGTGTGTATATTGTGTATATTTTACGGTGGCCGAGAGGTGCAAAACAAAACGATTCTGAAAACCAAATAACAAATTACAAATGCAAATGCAAATCTAAAAAACAAAAGAAAAACTCTGAAAACATAATAAGTCAGAAAACACAACGACGATAAAATGAAATAAAACTCTCTGCTCAGTCACGCTTGTCAGGAAAGTAAGTAAAGAAGACACACATTTTTTAATCAAATAATATGTCATTAATAGCGGTTCAGCGGCAGCGAGTTGATCATCCAATGTTTGAATAGTTTAGCCTTCTCAAATCATCACGACTTGCCTAAAATTGCAGAATCTGATATGGTTTGCGGGTGCGCACGCGAGGTCGGAAGACATCGTTTCCGGGTGCGCAGCAAAAGTGCTAGTGTGAAAGAACCCTCAATGCTGTTTGATATAAACCAATTGCAGTTTGTTGTTTTGTTTTATTACACAGTAAGGGTAATTCATACAATAAATTTAAACTGTTACTTTAAGACTTTCTACCGCTAGTCTGCTGTTCTTCCTGTATTCCTTGATTGACAGATGTCTCGT
>JAUMHE010000056.1:4615617-4627296 GCA_032359235.1 Enteromius mattozi
ATATATTAATGTAAATATTTTCAAAATATATACTTTATGTATATGTTATATTATAATACATATGTATTTATATACATATATTATGTAAACAAACTTTATTTTGGATGATTAATCGGCGATTAAGGACACTAAAGGACACTAAATGTAATATAATATAATATATGGAGTTTTGTACAAAAAAAAAAAGTAAACTTTGTAATTATAAATTGCAATTTAGTCAAATTATCTCATAATAACGCCATTGTTATAATATTTTAATTGTTGGATACAGTCAAGATGGCACATACTAAAACGACCCATTTAATAGTATAATTAAATAATGAAAACAGCATTTGTGTCTCTCAAAAATTCTGATAAGTCCTGAAAAGTGTTACTGGAAAGTTCCTACTTGTTTGAGCGGACTGAGTGACTGTTAAGAAGTAGGTCAGCATGTTAAACAGTTCAAAAATAGGCGTGACTGTGTGTGTGTTTCTTTACAAGACATCCAGTTCCCTTGCAGAAAAGGATACACGTTTGTCTGTGAACTGCTGGAAGAATGTCTCTCATTGGCACAGAGATTGCATTTGGGATGTCAGATCTAACGTTATAGCCAGAGCTGTTCACATACAGAAATGACACTCCAGGGATGACGGGCTTTTGTAGAAATGGCCAGAGCGGGTCACGCCAGAGGCGATATTTGAGACCGAAGGCAGTGATTCTCATGGTCCTCAGCACCCACATGCTGATTCAGTTAGGCCTTTAGGAGGGCTCACGGGTGGGGGCAGTGCGGTCTCAGGCCGACCCCGGCAGCTGGTGCTAGTCCTCGCCAGACCTGCTTCTCCAGATGTGCAGACATTTGGCTGCCTGCCTCACACGTGAGTGAGAGAACGGCTGCAGTGATAGAGGGATGCGTGGATGGAAGAAATGGGTTCCCAGGGTCCAGTATCATGCTCAGACCAGCTGTCCATCCAGTGATATCTAGTAGGACTTTAGAGGCCTTTATTTGAGTCTTAACAGTAGAACAGGTCTGTTAAATTCTTGGCCCGAAGACCCTGTTTGAATTTACAGGCCCCTCTCTATGGTATCTGTATCTTTCAGGATAGACCAAACAATATGTATGCATGCCAACTATCTGTTTTATCTTCACAGTAACATACACATGCAATGTATATATGTATGCAGTATATTGTGTGTGGTATAAAGATTTTCTGCATACATCAGTTCTAATTTCTTAAATTCATGGGACCTCTCTCTTTTGGGGCGAATGATTAGGGAACTATAGCTGTCTCGCCTCATCCCAGGGACAGAGACAGTAGTCCTTCATTGAAAACAAGGATGATCTACTACGTTTGCTAAAATGTAAAGTATACATATGAGTATACTGTAAAACATTAGGCTCCTTTTTCATGTAACAAACTAAGAACAAGAAATATCAGCTATGATTTGAACTTATTCAACATTCTTACAGTTTACAGCAACATAATCAACTGTAATGTATTGAATCTTTTTTTTATAGGAACCCTTTTATTTATAGGAACCCTCCGACCAAACTGATTTTACTAGAAAGAGCCTCACAAAGTGAGAATCGTTTAGGATGAACCAATTCAGTAGAATAAATCAGATTTTCCAAGGTTAGTAATGAAAGAGAATAAACCAATTCACCAGAATGAATTAGACTTTCCAGCATAGGAAATTGTGCTGTTCTGCTTGTTCAGAAGAAAAGTTGCTTGCACAAGTTTACAGTGTACATGGCTCTTGGTTGCGTCACTCACACCAATAATCGTCGGAAAAAGTGGATTGTTTCTGGAAGAGCTACACTGTTTTAAAAAAAGCATTTGAGACACTTTTCAGCTACTGAGAATGTAGGTAAGTTAGTAATGTTGGAAGTGTTAGTTAGTCATTTCCCAACACTGCACGGATGCAGAAATAAATAATTCAGACTACTATTACTTCACTTTATGGTTAACTGGGTTAATTGCACTTGTGTTGTTGTGCATGTTGCCCCTTTAAAATCTTCAAAAAATATCAAGTGCAGTTTCATTAAGCTTACCACAAAAAGAGCAGCCTGTGTCTACATCTACCTTGAAATCTTATGAAATTTTTTGGCTAAGTGAAATCTATTGTATGTGGTTATGTGGGTTATTGGGCAAAAAATATCTTAATTATCTTACCTGTTACTGTAAGAGAAGTAATCACTGCAAAAATGAGACAAAGAAACTCAACATTCTTATTTACATTTTTCAAAGAATACATAAAAAATTGAGTGCATATATGCAAGCTGTTATTAATTTGTCATTTCTTGTTCATTTCTTATCATTAGTATATTCCAGTAGCTTTGACTTGACTGGTCTGATACACCCTTACATCGCCCATAATGTAGTACAAAGCTCTTGTTCTTGAAAGACATCTACTCTTAAGAACCTGTTGCTGATGCCAATATTAAGTGCTTTCTGCCTCCTAGTGGTTCAGTGTGAACTTGACAGTTATTTTCTGCTTGCAGGGTGGGTGCTCAGGTTCTTCATGTGGTGGATGTGACTGCAGTGGTGTTAAAGGGGCGAAGGTACGTATGTTTTCCTCTGATTGCTCCTTTTTAGCTATTGTTTCTGTTAGACAACTTCACTTGCATTAACTCCCTTATTAACTCCCTAAAAGGCATTAACTAATATATAATCTTGAAAAATGAGGTTGAATTAGAATAGGACTCGGAAGGTTGTGAGGGGAAAGATTAGAAAGTTATGAAAAGTTGTTGCATATCGTAATTCAGGCTGTAAACACCCACATGTGCCATGTTACAGTTTGAATGTTTTTCCTAATGTCAGAGCACTAACCTTACATAGAAGGATGTGTTGTGCCATCTAGTGGTATGGTTATGTTAACAGCATATACTAAGTCCAGTAAGACCATCTGTAAATGTGAATGGGGAAATTTATTATAGGAAAATGCTGTTTTATGAAAAAAAGATGTATAACACCTATTTATTTCAGTCATCATCTTTTGTTCATCCTTATTAGGGTGAGGTTGGGCTCCCTGGTATGATGGGCCTCGTGGGATTTCCTGGATTGCCAGGGTCTGAGGGTCCCCCAGGGCCTATGGGACCAAAGGTAAAGTATTTTACTGTACTATATAGGTCATTTTAAAAGACAATAAAAGAGATAATCTGCAACTACAGCAATAATCAACAGCAGCAGCAAGGGCCATCCTGGGGAGTTTTGTGCAACAGGGCCCTGTGCATGAGAGTACCAGCCATTTTACAAATGGTGACAAACACTTTGCTGTTATAGCTATACATAACCATATAATTATGTATAGTTATATTAGCAAGGTGACTAAGTAATGTCCTTAGCGAGTGTAAATTAGCAAAGGCAAACATGAATTGCAGTGTTCTTCCAATATGTTTTTCTGTGTTTCCCTAGGGTGATTTAGGGGAACCAGGAGCCCCAGGACTTAAAGGAAACAGAGTGAGTGTCCATAAACATCATGCTATATAAATGTCTTATGTACTAATATAGTCATATTCTGTAAGGCAGCTTAATAAAAAATGAATTAATTTTCACTATAACACGGTATATACAATTACATATTACAGCATTTTTTTTATCATAGCAATTCTTCTTCTTGTAGGGCCCAACTGGTGTGGCTGGTTTCCCAGGACATCCAGGTATTCCAGTAAGTAACTTCTTTTCAAAGAAAATGGATTATCATTAATAAATTTTTAATTCAAAAACAAATATTCAGCATTTATATGCATTTCTGCTATTGCTTTAATTTTCTGCAGGGTCTTCCAGGTCTAGAAGGTGCACCAGGACCTCAAGGAATCCCAGGATGCAATGGAACAAAGGTACACCATGTTTGTTGTTTTTATGACATTTTTAATCTTTAAAAAATACAGTGAGTCTATTGGTATGAGCTACTACCTCAGCAGTCTTAAATTATTTAGAATATCCTGAGTGGGGTTGAATGGAGGGTTTATTTTGTGTTCTGCAGGGGGAGCGCGGTTTTGATGGAATTCCAGGTGTTCCGGGAGTGCAGGGACCACCGGTATGAGTAGTTTTATGTCATGTGTTACATTATGTGTTATAAGACCAACAAAATATTTATGATTTAACAAATATTTTTTCTGACTCTCTCTCAGGGGACTCCAGGTTTTAAGGGAGTAAAGGTATGTAGCAAATTCTAAATTAGTTTTACAATAAGTCATGAATGGCCATATCGAGGAATGAGAACCAGAAGGGAGTAAGTGACATTTTGGGTGAAATGGATGCATATATTTGTCAAATGAAGACTCTTGATGAGCTCTTTCTACTGGCAAAAGTACAATGTCAGCTAATGTCAGTGTACAAACTTTTATTATAAACTATTAAAATCAGTACACAAAGTCATATAAAAGTATGGAAAATGTATGTATTGGCCCTCCTGTAAAGGTAAGTGTCACTTACGCCCTTCTTGTTCTCACCCCTTGTTGTTACAGTGATTTTACCACAAGTATGTTTTTTTCTTAAAGGTACAATTCTCCATTGGCTTTTTAATTACACTTGGCTGTCTATAAAGCAGAAACTCATTTTTTTTTTCTTTTAGTATCTGGGTGCAGTAACATGCAAAAAGAGGACACACTAATCATTTACACATACTACAGAATAAAGCTGGTTGAAAAAAAAAAAACGACAATGGAAGCACAACCAACGTGAAGCATGATATGATATATAATTGTCTAATACAATTATAGCCATGGAAAATCAATATAACTTACTGCCTCGAGTGCATATTTGCTTTTATGAAATGGTGGTAATATGGTAGAATTACATCACTAATTATATTATATAATATTAATAATGAATGAACAGTAATTTTAAGTAGTATAGATCATTAGTTATTGAGAAATGTTTTGAAAATGGTGTAGTAAAGTTTGTGTGTGTTCATATTTTCCTCTCTTAGGGCGATCCAGGTGGTATTATTGGAGCACCCATCCCTCAAAAAGGAGACAGGGGGTTGCCAGGACAACCAGGTTCACCAGTAAGGATTTTGATGCAAATCTTTGTGTTCATGTTCAAAATATGCATTTATTATTTATATATTCTTGTCTGTTGTATACGTTGACATGTTCTATTGTTTCCAAACTCTACCTTATTCTCTTTTAGGGATCAAAAGGAAATCCTGGACAACAAGGGCCAATCGGTCCACCTGGACCATTGGGACCTCCTGTGAGTCTGAAGTTAAAATATCTGAAACACATTGCAGCCTAAATCACAACTATCCAACACCAGTGAATGTGTTCCTGAATCTCACGCCATACAATTTTTCTTTGAAGGGAAGATCTGGTGAACCTGGCCAAAAGGGAGAGCCGGTAACTGTTCTACTCATCTAAAGTCTTTTGAATATTTTATAACATTTTGGTCTAGATTTGTGAAATGACCAGTGTCTGTCTTAACTGTCCTTGTTGTAGGGTGACAGGCTGACGTTTGAGGGTGAGAAAGGACAAAAGGTGAGGAACCAAAGGTTAAAAAAAAAACATCTCGCATGAGAACCTATAGGGGAACTTTCAGCATGTGCTTCAGCCAGGCAAACACAAAATGATAAACTAGATCTGCGTAAGTACTTACTGCTAATGAACATGACTGGAAGCTGACAATATGTTACAAACAATAAGTATAAGCATCAAACTCTCTATCCAATTTGCAGCCCCCACCTGTTGCATCACCAAATTTGATTGGCATCTTTACAGGTTTAGCCTCACTAATTATCATAATCATTTATCATCATTTTTTTTTTTTTAGGGAGAAAAAGGTTTAACTGGTCCCCCCGGTCCACCAGGGAGATCAGAGGGACAAGAAAGCCCTGGCACAACCATTTATATTCCTGGACCACAGGTATGATATCATCAATTTTTTTATGTGTATTTTATGTGTCCAGATACATGGGGGCTACATTTCTTTTACATTGTTCAGTGTTCCATGTGTCTTGCATATTTTTTTAGGGTGAAACAGGCTCTAAAGGAGAGAAAGGTGAAGGGGTAAGTGGCAGCACATAATTATAACAATGCTAGAAATTCTATTATACATCTTATATATACATATATTAAAATGATATGAATTGTGACAAGGGGTATACAAAAACCATTAATTTTGCCTTTGCCCTAATTTCCAAGGGTATTTGTACACCATATCAATATGGAATGAAAGGTGAACCAGGACCACCAGGACCAATTGTAAGTGACCTATACAACAACACAAATATTTACTTATTAAATACATTTAGCATAAATGACAGCTTTACGTCAGTGGCGTCCAAATTTCATACACCGCTAGTGAAAATTGACTTTTCTATTTTAAGTTTTTTTCCCCTGTAATTAATTATATTATCAGGACAAGTCAAACATTAGTCTGAAGAACATTTTAAAAGTTTGAGAATGCTGTAGTATTTGCTTTTTCCCACTTTTGCTTTAGACAGCAGCACTCGTTTCATAAACTCCACAGGTGTGCATAAAACCTGGTGATTATCTTCATAGAGCATCCTGAACCTCTTTAAAAAGAGCCATATTATCAATGTCACTCATTTACTTACAGTATATTAAGATTAATAGTCAGTCTTAAATAACTGTATTTATTTAAGTCAGAAATGTGTCTTTTAGGCCTCACTGTAAATCTGTTATGATTGTTGTCATATTATGATAATATTTTCTATATTATGTGAAATCTGAATGTCATTTTATGTTTTCAAAGGGGAAACCAGGGAAAGATGGACAGAATGGTGAAAAGGTGTTGTGAACTTGGACAGTGACTTCAGATCTCATTAGCAATGTGTTTTTGTTAAATTTGATTGTAGTTAGACATAATCTCTTATTTCAAATACTTTAAAAAGATTCTTTTTGAATCACTTTGATTGTGAAAGGGGGATCGAGGCTTCCCTGGTACTCCTGGCTATGATGGCTCTAAGGTAAGAAATTACTCCTTTGAACGGTCATGATGTGTGTCTAGATGTACAACTTTTTTATTTATTTATTTTCATGCCTTTTGTTCATGTTAGGGCGACAAAGGAGAAAGAGGACCACCAGGACATGTAAGTGGTTATCCAACTCCATAAAAACTCTACTGAATACTATCAAAACCACACACTTCTTCCGCACTTCATTCACTTACAACAATGTTATGTACTGGTAGTGGCTAATTATAATATTTATCTTACAGGGTGTTGGTCGTCCTGGTCCTCCTGGTCCTCCTGGCCCCGCTGGAGCAGAAGGAGAGACAGGTGATGTCTGCTTAATGTCTTGTCAATATCTGGTTGTCCTTGAATTCTTCAGTGTCTTTATTTGCTCTTCTGTTTTCTTCATTCATCAGGTTATCCGGGAGAACGTGGAGATCCTGGTCCCCCAGGTGAGTAAGCACACTTTGATTAATTGTTAGAATTAGGTCGGCGTATAATGATGTAGTTTACAAAATGAGCCTTTTTCTTCATGATCATGGTTTACTGCAGGCAGGTATATTCCTGGTCCTCCTGGATCTCCTGGCCTCCCTGGAGAGATAGGCCAGAAGGGGGATAAAGGAGCTGATGGACTGTCTCTCGAAGGTCCAAGAGGAGCTGATGGACAACCTGGTCCCCCTGGACCACCAGGACAGATCAGTATGAACCTCTTAAAAAAAAACAACAAAAAAAAAAAAAACAATTTTGTCATGCTGTTATATCATTCCACAAACTTATGGAAAGAATGGTGTGACCATGTCATTGTAAAACGAGACTTGATATACATATTTACTACATCCAGTGGGTGAAAGGTTAATAGTTAGGAGACAAAATGTATAAAGATTCTTGTTTGGTTACTTTGAATGTCAATTCCAAAGTGTTACTGGTGTTGCAATTTTTATATTAGATGAAGACTGTGATGTTCAAAAAGGAGCTCAAGGCCCTCCTGGACCTCCTGGATTGCAAGGAGAGATAGGACAGAAAGGTGAGGTCATTCAACCTTCCATTTGTTTACTGTAGTTTTGGTTTTATCAGAATTTGAGTTTTGCTGCTCTTTCAGGTGATCAAGGTGAAACATGCACAGAGTGCACTGGTTTCGGGCCACCGGGTTTGCCTGGTCCTTCAGGGCCAAAGGGTCAGCAAGGTCAGAAGCAATGAGCAACGTTATGTTTCTTATGTTTGTTCTTTCTGAGATTATGAATCATGCTGGATGTTTTTATTTTTAGGTTATCCTGGACAAGCGGGGAGTAAAGGAGAGAAGGGTGTGACAGGAGTTCCTGGGCCTTCTGGACTTCCTGTATGTATATTTTCATCCTAGTTACACATTTTTTACTTAGTATATCAGATTTTTGTGGCACCCTGGATACAAATGCATCAGTAGTATACTGTAACCACCAGGTGCACTGCCATGTTTTCTGGACCCTGTGAAGAGCATATTAACTACTGCCCCTTCACGGTCCTTTCCCCTTGCTAGAAATCATGTTCAGGCCCCCTTTATCTTGTTGGTCCCTTGGAATCGTCCTAACCTGATCCCCATCTGTTACAGTGCCCCTGGTGATCACTATAAATGTGGATATAAACACCACAGAATCTTGTCAATATAAATTTTACCTTTCTTTTTGCTTGTCCTTGAACTTTAGGGTCAAGATGGCTCTCCAGGTTTAATGGGTGTCCCTGGCGCTCACGGTGAGCCTGGTGATGTCTTTTTTGCTCCAGGGCTGAAAGGAGATAAGGGTTTATCTGGTACTACTGGAGACAAAGGGTTTCCAGGTATTAATGGGTTACCAGGGAAAGATGGCCAGCCAGGGCGACCTGGACCAAAGGGAGAACCTGTGAGTAAAAATTCTGAAAAATCTGAAAAAAACAGGCTTGACAAATAGCTATACAGTATTTCTCTTTTACATTTATCTTACAGTGTATCTGAATCACAAAGTCTATATTGCAATGTTTTATTAATCGTGGAATATCTGCTGTTTTGATTAATAAATCTTTTTGTGCGATTAGGCTAGATTTGGTATTAAGGGTGATCGTGGCCTGGGTGGAGATCCTGGTCTTCCCGGCCCTCCGGGTGAGAGAGGTCCCCCAGGTGTCCCAGGCATAGGTCGGCCAGGTGAACCTGGTGAAAAAGGCTCAGCAGGTTTGCCTGGAGCACCAGGAAAGCCAGGATTACAAGGTCAGTGATTTAGACTAAAAATGTGCTTATACACTGGCTGTCATTGTTCTGCTCTTTACAATAATCACAATTACAAATATATTTGTAGGAGTTAAAGGTGATGCTGGTAAAGTTGTAAGTTTACCTGGACCTCAGGGTGCCCCAGGACCTCGTGGAGAGACTGGGCGACCCGGACTTCAAGGTAAATTCAGGTTATGCTAATGTATCATCCTGCCCAAAAACTGGACTCAGTGCTCCAATGCAGAGCTGGTTGTGCTGACGTCTCTCACACTTTATCACCCAGGTGACACAGGTTTTCTAGGTGAACGTGGAATGCCAGGATTCCCAGGAGACAAAGGTGACCCAGGACTGCCAGGAATCGGCCTTCCTGGGCTCCCAGGACCAAAAGGCAAGTACCGTATATAGTGTCTGTAAGTGTCAAATTTTGTTTAAATGTGAAATACATTAATACTCTGCATGTTTAACTATTAAATCTTAAAGTTCATCATTGATAAAACAACTATAGTGGCAAAGATTATAGGTTTCTATGAATCTACATGTTAGTCTTTATTCTGGCTAACCTTAGTGAGAATTACTTTTGCAAAAATGGGTGTCAAATTATGTTTCAATTATCTAATCTAGACTCTATCATCTTTCTAACTGCCAATTTTTCCCTCTTCTAGGTTATTCTGGGATTCCAGGGCCTGCTGGGATTCCAGGAGAGCCTGGTCGACCAGGTCAGGATGGCTTGCCTGGTCGTGCAGGGACACCTGGGCAAAAAGTATGATGGTGGATGTCATTTAGACTTTTTCACGTATTATGGTTGTACAGAAAAGGGTAAGAAAGATCACATTTTCATTGACCCTAAACTTTAACATATACAGGGTGAACCTGGCAGGGGTCTTCCTGGTCCTAAAGGTGACATAGGTCAGGCAGGATTGCCAGGATTTCCCGGGGAGAAGGGTAATACTGGAATGCCAGGGGTTCCTGGAACTGAGGGACGTACTGGGCCACCTGGACTACAGGGAATCAAAGGTACATTTAATGTGATGCCTTCTCATAATACTTTTAAATAGGTTATTTACCAGATGTTCTGAAAGTATTTCCCTTAGAGCTGACTAAAGAGCTCTTAGCAGACAAAGGAAAAAGCTGGAAGCTGTGAACAAAAGAACTGTCTGTGAAACTCATGGTTAATTTAAATAAGTTGAGCTGTTGAGTGGAAATTGTACTTGGTTACTTACATAATCTTGGTTTCCTGAGATACGGGAAAGAGTTTTGTGCCACTAAGATGCTATGGTAAAAAGGTCTCTTTTTGTCCTAATCTAAGGCTTTTTTCAATAACACAGTGTACAGTAACTGCACGGCCATTGGCTTGTCCACAGCTTCTTTTGCCTGAAAATTCATTACGCTCTGAACCAATTTGCGGACTGTGCCGCCAAAACACAGGGGTCTTCGATACAATTGAATAGAATAGCTTTGTTTTATTTTCCCTAAAAACCAGTCTTGACACTCCAGGGATGGCCTGCAAGGCCTCGGCCCACTTGACAAGGGGTTAAATTAATTTGGGTGACTGCACAGGGACAGGGCACTCATGAGAAGCAGAAGAGGAGATTTGCTCCCTTTTTGTAAATGTTTGGGTTTTATTTTGCCTGCTAGCTTTTACAACAAGCACATTGTCCTCAGTACTCAGAAATGAATAGGGTGCTTGGAGGAATACTCAATGTAGTTTGAAGCTTCCAAAAGAGGATATGACTAGAAATCAGTGGTCAAGTTGTATTCACAACATTGTTCCAGAACAGTTCAACCCAAATATTAGAGTGTGTTCAGCATATTTACGGAGTAGTGATTCCTAAAACCGGCAGAGCAGACTATGCTGCCTGTGCACAGAGGTGTGTGTTCAAACGCGAGTTTTGAGCAGTGAAGGGTAACGTTAGTGCTTGTTTCTCTGATCACAAATGCAGTAATATGTTTACAAGGTGCAATGCAATGCGGCTATGTCATGATAGTAATTATGTCCTCACTAGACGCAACAAATGCCTCGTTTGTAATGTGTTTTATTGTTTCGGTGTCATATTGCTGGGACATTGCATCACGTTATAGTAAGGGGCATAACATTTCCATCAGACGCTTGCGGGTTTTGACCAATCACAACGCACTGGATAGCTGGCCAATCAGCGCACACCTCGCTTTTTTAGCACAAAGAACTTTGTACAAATCGACCCATGTCAGATGGCAGGGCTTAGAGGAGAAACAATAATGCACAGTATGTGGAAATGTTTTTTGCACCTTAAACTGCATAAACACATTACATTTCACCAAATACACCAAATACGGTAACACTTTACAATAACAGTACATGGATTATCATGTACTAATACATGAATTAACAATTACTTGACTATAAACTAATGATGAGTTAAGACATCTAATAATCTAACTTAACCTAACTTAACTACCACATGACTCACATTAATTACTGCATGAATAACGCCACCTTAATTGCATGTTAGTTACTGTATGTTAGTTAATGTATTAATTAACAATTTGTGGTCAACTAAATCAAACATGCTTTAATGGCACAAAATTGTTTATAG
>JAUMHE010000056.1:4636028-4649236 GCA_032359235.1 Enteromius mattozi
TTCTCTGGTCTGATGAGACCAAGATAGAACTTTTTGGCCTTAATTCTAAGTGGTATGTGTGGAGAAAACCAGGCACTACTCATCACCTGTCAGAAATGTAAACACCCAAAAAACCTCCGTAAACAAGCATAAAGAGTTCATCCCAACTAATTTTTGTTTCTGGAAGAAGATGCGCTCAGAGGAACAACCTAGAATTTACCTCAGAAGAACACAATGTGATGCATTGCGCAGGTGGATCCAGTGGAGGATACCACTCTGATGAGTAGCCTCAGATTACTTGTATCTGTTGTTATTGTGACAGCTTGTACACAAATTTACCCAGTTAGACTTTTCCCAATCTATAATTCCTGACTATATATACACTGCCCTCCAAATGTTTGGAAACACCCCTGGCGTGTGGTTTTGGATGATATCAGCGTAAATCCTTATAATTTTTTGGTGCAAATTCATTACAGTAACTCAACATTATCATTGAAGACCAGCAATAATAATTTTAATTTTGATTACCCCAATCACCCGACCTCAACCTAACTGAGCTACTAGGGGATGAACTGGACCGTGATGTCCATAAGAAATGTCCAACCAGTGTAAATCAATCCTTCAGAAGGCTTGGAGTAATATATCAAGTCAATGTTTGAATAAGTTGAATGTTTGAACTGACTGCTTGGATGCCAAATTATGCAGAGCTGTAATAGCTGCTAATGGTGGATATTTTGATGAATCGGAAATATTAATATTATTATGTATAATATTAATATTATGTAATATTAATATTCTATGTATAAACTGTTTATGTAATAAAATATGTTTTCGTATTTTGTGTTGTCCCTTATCAGTGCAAAACTATCACAAATTAAAAAGGATTCATGCCAAAACCTCACTTTTCTAGGGCATTTCCAAACTTTTGGAGGGAAGTGTATAAAAATCAAGCGAAACATTTTGAAATATGTGTCATTTCTTTGTTTAAATATCTCACAATTACATGTTTTTGATCAATGTTTTATAATGTAAAACCACAAGATAAAAAAGTAGTGTTAACACTCTGAATGTCTAGTAATGTTTGGCACAAAGATGTATTACTGTTAAAGTCTCAGTGTTCAGATCAGTATGTTTAATCATATGTCCTTGACCTTCACTGTGCATATTTTTATTTATTAAAAAATATATACAAATAATAGTACAAATACTTATGGGAGGCCCTCTGTCTCTTAGGTGTGAATCACTAAATATTCATGACCATTGTCACTCCCTCGCATAGTTAAAACAATGTTGTTTTATGTGATGGAGTGAACAAGATGATTTTTTATTTTGTAGCAAAAACTCTAGTCTAACGCATAAACATTATTTTCTCAAAAACACAAACATTTACATTCATGCTGCTCACATATTATTGTAGCTCAAATACATGTGTGCTGAATACAGTGTAAACAGACTTCAGACTTTAGACATGGATATGTTTTAAGATACTGAAAAAAACCCCACAAATGTCAAGGCATGTCAAATCTTCTCCAGGGTCCCAAAATACCCATAGACCCCAGAGGGTTAAAACAATTCTTATTATTTGGACTAAAAAGATACTGTTATCTTACTACAGGGGCATATTTAGAGTTGCATTAGCTAAATCTTTATTGTTCTGTCTCTTTCAGGTGACCCTGGTTTGACTGGGGTCAGGGGAGTGTTTGGTGATCCAGGTCCCAAGGGTGAGAGAGGAGAGCATGGTCTACAGGGTCCACCTGGAAACATGAGTGAAGTTGACATGGAGCACTTGAAAGGGGAAAAAGGAAATATTGGAGACAGAGGTACAAAATTAATGGTTCTGTGTTTTGTAGGTGATCTAAACAGATGCAAATAAATAAATAATAATAATAACATGAACCTTTGTTGGAGTTTTACGGAAGCAGACATGTCTGGATTTTTGGTTTCTATTGTTGGTGGATCGTCATAAAAGATTTTGCTGATTTATGCTGAAAATCAGTGAACTATAAACCTATTAGTCTTTATATTTTAACCTTGTCTATCAGGTGATCCTGGTCCCACCGGAGAAAGGGGGTTTTCTGGAACACCAGGAGACCCTGGAATGCCAGGAAAAGATGGAATGCCAGGTTTACCTGGACAGGAAGGTTAGTTTCCAGGCAATAATCTGAAGTCAAATTAACAGTATAGTTGCTGGTAAGTAACATGAGTCAATAATGTTATTATGAGAACAAAATTTGTTTACCGTGGCTTTACTGCAGGTCAAAAAGGAGACAGTGGAGTCCCCGGGGAGCCAGGACAAACTGGAGAACCTGGAGACCCAGGTCCAAGAGGAGACATGGGATACCCAGGTAAATGTAGTTCTCTCTTCTATATGTGGGTTGATTTTATGTTTTATGTTTTTGATAAACGTGTCTGCTGTGTATAACTTCATGTAATACATATGTGGCATATACTGTATACATCACATGACTTTTCACAGTAAGATGTTTTAAATATTATTAATCAGTGAAGCAGTGTTGCTATATTTAAGGATTTCTTTAGTAACCATAGGTGTTACAGTAAACTATAGTGTAAGTTTAATGTGAAAAATTCTGGTAATGTTGTTTATGTCGTTTGTTGAACAATTTGTGTTCATCAGTGAACATTTTGTGGTTCTTTAGGTATAATAGGACCGAAAGGTATTAAAGGTGTTGGTGGGTCCCCGGGTCACCCTGGATTTAAGGGGACTGATGGCCCCAAAGGAGATAAAGGAGATCCTGGTGAAGCAGGAATAGGGATCCCTGGTCCCCCTGGACAGAAGGTTTGTGCTGTTGTACATCAAGTTAAAAAGTTGCATGTTAACAATACAGTATATATCTTCCTTGGTCTCATCTTATACATATGACCATGTTCACACAGCAGCAGGATATGGTTGTCAGTCATGTATTTAAGTCCTTAATATGGTTATGTTCACACACATTATGTTTATTCACATGTGTGATAACTGCATTCTGTAAGCAAACTTACACCTGTAAATTTTCAGGACTCACAAGCGCATTTTCATGCATGGTTTTGGTAACTGACAGTGATGGTAAAATGAGCTGTGTGTCATCTGAAAGTTGAAAGGTTTGTTTTCTGCTCGTGACTCAAATGCTCACACGCCACCCAAATAAAAAACTTTCAATTTCATGGACGTCACCATCTTTGATATTACTTTAGTCACTGTCGCTATGACTCCCATTGCACATTTTTATAGACAGTATTCAAAACGCAACTGTAAGTTGCTGTGTAAATGAGACCTCTAAGTAAATGCAGTTGTCAATCCCAAAAACTGACAGTGTTAACATGTCTATATCTCATACTTACAGGGAAATGTTGGTTCCTCTGGTTTCCCTGGTGAGCCTGGACAGAAGGGACAGAAGGGTACAATGGGCATACCAGGAACTCCTGGAACTCAAGGAGCTAAAGGAGATGCAGGACAGATTGGTTACCCAGGCAAGATGATTACAATGTCTAATCCAAATTGCACTGAAATACACTTGTTTACCAGCCAGTGCTATTAACATATTGGGAGAATAGTATGATAAATTATTATAATACCAATCGTATTGTTTCATGAGCAGGCAGTCCAGGGAAACCAGGTGAGAAAGGTGTCAGTGGGTTGCCAGGGTCTCCTGGAGAACATGGGTTTCAAGGACGTCCAGGTAAGTGAAACTGAAATTCTCCTTAAAATTTGTTGAAGGCACCCATTTATAGTTCCCTGGAGAAAAATTCAGCATTGCTGGTCACCATAATAAGTTATGTTTTGCATGCTGGGACCAGCATGGAATGCTGCATGGGACAACAATCAGCATTTGTTGTCTTTTGGGTGCTGGCATGATCCCAGCAAGACCATAACAAAAATTGTGTATGTGTTACATATAACATTTCTTGGTGAGTGTTCGTTAGTTAAAGAACAAATAATTTGAATTATTTTTAATACATTATTGAATTAAGATAAACACATTTAACCAATAAATTCCCAGTGTTAAATCAACACTGCTCAGTTTGTTCCTGATCTATAGAGATTAAAATAACACTGAGACAGTGTTGTAGTCAGTGAAATAAAGTAGGTACACTCTGCAAGTGTTGACTGAGTATTAGTGAAGACACATGCAGTTAACAATCAGAATCACTGAGGATAAGAGGAACAGCAAGAGCAAAACATAAATAAATAAATAAATAAAGTACAGAGTTAAGCAGAAACACAACAACTACAACTGACTTACCTCTAAACAGACTTAGATGAATGTTGGATTATGCTGGATTTTTCAGCTAGGTCACTAGACACATTCAAAAAGTGTCTGTATATTAGGCAAGCTTCAAATGGGCCACAAACATTTAGTGGTGAATATATATATTTTTATTTTTTTGCTTAGGTTTGGTTTCTTCCTACTGTAAATTTAATACATTTAGAACATATTCATAAGTACATAAAGAAGTGATGAGTCATGATTTGTTTGTGAAAACATGTATACCAATTAGTGGAGAAAATTACATTTTATTTTATTGTTTTCGGTTAGGTGAGCCTGGTCTACAGGGTCCACCAGGTCAGCCTGGGGAGAAAGGCGAAGCAGGGGTAGATGGCATTCCTGGATCCATAGGAGAGAGAGGAGAACCTGGTAAGATTATGTATACCTCTAAAAATGAAAGGTAGCTCAAAAAGAGAAATTCATTTAACATGCTTTAAAGTAATGCACATATCTTGTGCTATTAAAAGACTCTTTTAGGGACAGTGGATATCTAATTCATGTGCACATGGATTAGTTCTTTACTTTGCTCTAATTTTAATGAATTCAGAGTATTCTAAATTAGAGAACCATGTGACTTTTGTTCCACTTTTGAATGCAAAAGTCACTAATTTCTTAAAACACACCAAAACCAAATACGTAAAAGTGCTTTCCACACAGCCTATCAAAGCAAATGTATGACACTCTCCAAGGATGTGCTCTTGTCTGAGAGTGTGTGCAGCAAGATCCTTGATCAATGTTAAGTGTGCCATCCTCAAAAGTGGAAACACCTTAGGTTACAGTATTATATAAGATTACAGTCGATGGACCTCTCATTATCCAACTGTATCTGCATATTTTATAGATATTTAGAATGAAATTTCTTTGTATGTGTATAAGACAAGAGTAAGTAATTTTTGCATAGGTTTGGTTTCAGTTCTTGCCACATTTCATAAACTTTGAATACATTTAAGTACAGGTAACAGATGAATCATGATTTGTTTGTGAAAACGTGTATGCCATTTGCATGCTCTAATTTGTATATGCGCACAGTGATCTAAGAAACAATTATTTCTCTTATTCAGGTATACCTGGCACAGGTTTTCCAGGAGCTCGTGGAGAAACTGGCAGCAAAGGTCAGAATCACATATCTTCAATAATTCGATTGCGGAGCACTAGGAGATCTACTTAAAATGAATACATTTTAGTTAAATATTTTCAATGTATAATCTAAAGATATTTTAGTGATAAGTAATTAAATTAAATTAATACAGCTGTCTTCACACAGGTGACAAAGGCAACCCTGGTCTTCCTGGCATTCCTGGAAGTCCAGGAATTCCTGGAACCAAAGGTGAGAAGGGTCTGCCTGGAATCTCAGGAGACCAAGGGCATCCTGGAGAGAGAGGACTTCCAGGAACATCCATGGAGGGGCCTAAAGGGGACCGGGGAGCTCAGGGACAGCCAGGAGTAAAAGGTGAATCCTTAACACCTCACCATACAGAGCAGTTGGTCACAGAATATTTTTTATAAGTAGTCCAAAAATGTAATGGTGTCATTATGGTAATAAAATGCAGGGGTCACTCCTGTCAAAAGAACTGTGTGTGAACTGTAATGAACTGTATTTAATTTTCAAAAAAGGACTGAATTCCGCTAAATGTGCTCTGCGTCATCTTAACGTCACATTTTTACCACAGGTGTGACTGGTGATCCAGGCCCACCTGGCATACCTGGCAGTGCTGGAGCTAGAGGAGAAAAGGGAGATGTGGGCTTCCCTGGCCCACAAGGCTCTCAAGGATATAAAGGAGACAAAGGTTTCATTGGTACTCCTGTGAGTTTGTTAAGGCTTCATCTTCAAAAATAAAAATTGTGCCTTTAAAAATGATAGGGAGTTATTTAATACAGTTGTGCTCTGTAGGGTGAGCCTGGATTGCCTGGTTATAATGGACCAAAGGGTGAGATGGGACCACAGGGTGTTCCTGGTTTCCCTGGTAAGATTCAAAATCAAATTTAACTTGACAGAATATTACTGTCACGCCCATGTCTTTGTTGTTATCTGTCATGAGTTAGTTTTGGTTTCGTTTGTGTACTTCCTTTGTTTCCGTATATGGTCTTGTTCCTGTTCTCATTTAGTTGATTAGTTTACTCATGCCACCTGTGTTCCTCACCTGTCCTGAGTTATCCCCAGTGTTTATAAGCCCGTTGTGTTTTGTCCAGTGCGGTCGATCGTCAAGGTTATAATGTCTCAACATCATTTTGGTTGTGTGTCTGTATCCTGTGATCTACGTAAGTTATATTAAAGTTAAGGTTGAATTGCCACGTTGAAGTCTTCGCCTGGTGTCTCACACACAACCCTGACAGGATGATCGACCCTACACCGACACGGAGGATGATTAATCCCGAGGAAATTCTCCATCGCCTCCTCCATGGGCTTACTCCTCTCCCCGCTCCTCACAAGCAATGGCCAAGGGGCGTGAAGCCAGGAGGCGGTCCACAAATGCCCGGCTCTTGTCTCGCTTTTCGGCGGCACCGTCCAGCACCATCCGACGCCCATGCCGCCGATGCGGCCGCCGGTGGAGGCACGGCTTGAGTTCCCCGAGGAATCTGCGCTGTATGGGGGCCATCAGTGCCAGCTACCCAGAAGTGGACCCAGATCCCCGCGGATTCCAGTCCGCGTTGTCCAGGTCCGGATCCAGAGTTGTGGGCCGATATGCCAGTCCTGATCCCTGCGGATTCCGTTCCGCCGCTTCCGAGTCCACTTCCAAAGTCACGGCCAGGAGTGCCGTTCCAGTCCCCCGCGTATTCCAGTCTGCAATTGCCAGGCCCTGTTCCAGAGTTTCGACCAGGAGAGCCGATCCAGTCCCCATGCGGATTCTGGTCCGCAATTGCCAAGCCCTGTTCCAGAGTTTCGGCCAGGAAAGCCGTTCCAGTCCCCCGTGGATTCCAATTCGCAGTTTCCCAGTACTGTCCCAGAATTATGGCCAGGATTGCCGTTCCTGAATCCAGTCCCTGAATCCCGGCCAATAGGGCCGATCCCGAATCCAGTCCCTGAATTACAGCCAGGAGAGCCATTCCTGAATCCAGTTCCTGAATCCCGGCCAGGAGAGCCGATCCTGACTCTAGTTCCTGATTTACGGCCAGGAGAGCCGATCCTGAGTCCAGTTCCTGATTTATGGCGAGGAGAGCCGATCCCGAGTCCAGTTCCAGATTTACGGCCAGGAGAGCCGTTCCTGAATCCCTGAGCACGCGCTGCCAGAGCGCCCTCCAGAGTTTGCGCTGCAAGAGCGCCTCCCTGAGTTTGCACTGCCAGAACGCCTCCCTGAGCACGCAGTGCCAGAGCGCCCTCCAGAGTTCGCGCTGCCAGAGCGCCCTCCAGATTTGCGCTGCAAGAGCGCCCTTCAGAGTTTGTGCTGCAAGAGGGCCTTTATGGTCAGCTAACCTCCCCAAGAAAATTTTTTAATAAGGTAATAAGGTTATTAAGGTAATAAGGTTACGGTCGTGGTAGAGGTGGGTGGGGAGGGGATTTGGCCATGGCCTCCAGTGACTCCAGATCTGCCATGGCCTCCCAAGACTCCAGACCCGCCGTGGCCTCCCGAGGCTCCTGATCCGTTGGGGCCCGCCAAGTCTACGATGCCGTCCTGGAGGCACCTAATGACTCTGCCCTGTACAGCCTCCAGGACGCCCAACGTCCCTCCCTCACTGTGTATTATTGATGTCACGGCGCGAGGACGCGCCTTTCGGAGGGGGGTGTAATGTCACACCCATGTCTTTGTTGTTATCTGTCACGAGTTAGTTTTGGTTTCGTTTGTGTACTTCCTGTGTTTCCGTGTATGGTCTTGTTCCTGTTCTCGTTTAGTTGATTAGTTTACCCATGCCACCTGTGTTCCTCACCTGTCCTGAGTTATCCCCAGTGTTTATAAGCCCGTTGTGTTTTGTCCAGTGCGGTCAATGGTCAAGGTTATAATGTCTCAACGTCATTTTGGTTGTGTGTCTGTATCCTGTGATCTACGTAAGTTATATTAAAGTTAAGGTTAAATTGCCACATTGAAGTCTTCGCCTGGTGTCTCACACACAACCCTGACAATTACAGTGCATTTCTGCATGCTTTTTTGAGTGTAATTTTTCATATTTATGAAAAAACAAAAAACAAATATCAGTGCTCAATAGTGTAGATTAAGTGTCTCTGTGTCATTCCAGGTACAAAGGGTGAGCAAGGAGTGAATGGTCTTAAGGGTGATGGAGGAGACAGAGGATTCCCTGGTCTTAAAGGTATGAACAAGAAAAATTTTATGTTTTATGTTCAGAATTTTTTTTCAGGCTCCTATGTAGCAATGGGAATCTTTAGACACTTCATGATCCGATCCGGTTCTGATTCTGGGAGTCACTATACTGAATTTCTGCTTTAAAATCTTTTATTTAAGGTAGCGAAGGCCCCCCTGGACCCCCTGGGCCACACACATTTATAAAGGGAGATCCTGGTCTTCCAGGACCTCAGGGACCCCAGGGTCTAGTTGGACTTCAAGGCTTCCCTGGACAGAAAGGACAACAGGGTGAGTATTTCAAATATTTTAACTTACAACTTTATTAAAATAGCAATTTGACATCTAACACCGTGTCCTTACTACACACAATGCGATGCCGCGACACCCGATAAAAGGTATCTTTTCCATGTTAATCAGAGGTTCTGTCCTAACTAGCCGCGACGGCGACACACAAAATTTTTAAATTAGAAAATTTTTCTATTTCCGCGACACCGTGGCTGGAACAACACCATACAAACTACATGACAGTGGATAATTTCAAATGATTATGTGCTTTATTCAAAGTTTAACATGTCCAAAATTTGTTTAAATATCATATTGCATGACCTTATAGCCATACTGAAAGTAACAACAGACAGTTTACCTTAGATTTTGAAAATAAATGAAAGCAAAGATTAGTAGTGTGGACACCCAAATTGCTTGTCGCTGGAATCTTGTCGCATCGCATGTAGTTAGGACATGGTGTAACACACAACCTCCTTCCTAGGTGTGATGGGACTTCAGGGTATGAAAGGATCCGATGGAACACCTGGCTATAATGGGCATCCTGGGGCCAAAGGAGAGCCTGGACAAACTGGACCCTCTGGTAGGTTCACAGACACATAATATATTATGAGCATTACCTATCTCAAACAGCAGAAAAGTTCTGTAACTTTCAGCAGAACTGAATGCCTTCCATTCATAAGATGCTTATGAATCTCCTTATGTATCTCCATTCTGTAGGCCCCAGAGGGTACCCTGGACCTCCAGGACCTAGTGGTTTCCCAGGTGGCATCGGCCCTCCTGGCCCTGCCTCAATGGACCACGGCTTCCTTGTAACCCGCCACAGTCAGAGTGTTGATGTTCCATCATGTCCAGAGGGAACGACACTAATCTATGATGGATATTCGCTGCTTTATGTCCAAGGCAACGAGAGGTCACATGGACAAGACCTTGGTTAGCACAACATTCACACAGATCACGTATTAATTCTGAAATATCAATCAGACAATCCCTGACGTTCTGTTCTCGTTACCCAATAGGCACAGCTGGTAGCTGCCTAAGGAAGTTCAGCCCAATGCCTTTCCTCTTCTGCAACATCAACAATGTATGTAACTTTGCTTCTCGTAATGACTATTCCTACTGGCTCACCTCTCCCGAGCCCATGCCCATGAGCATGGCCCCTGTTACCGGTGAGAGCATCAAACCCTTCATCAGCAGGTTTGTGATCTTCTATGAATCATTTGATATTTCCTTGAGAAAGAATTCCTCGTCCTTCTCATGTGCATGCATGTTTTCCTGTGACAGATGTTCAGTTTGTGAGGCTCCTGCTATGGTGATTGCTGTGCACAGTCAGACCATCCTGATCCCACCCTGTCCTCGCGGGTGGGATTCTCTCTGGATTGGATACTCTTTCGTCATGGTAAGTTATTAGGACTGCCTATTTTCAAAAAAGAGTGTAGCTTTAAGACATATACTATTTATTAGTATTATAATTTTACACTTGTACTATAAAACATTTTTTTATTTGCTACATTTTACAGTAAAATTGTGCTAGTGCAATATAATTATATAATTATTATATTATACTTATTGAGCACTAACTTTGTCTTTATTACTCTAAAAAAATCAGTTTTCAAACTAAAGTACA
This sequence comes from Enteromius mattozi, assembly GCA_032359235.1. Classification (NCBI taxonomy): domain Eukaryota; kingdom Metazoa; phylum Chordata; class Actinopteri; order Cypriniformes; family Cyprinidae; genus Enteromius; species Enteromius mattozi. Next base: position 4,646,420 of record JAUMHE010000056.1, read on the forward strand.
GAGTATCAACCACTCTGTCAAACACTAAGGTCATTACTGTATCACCAAATAAACACTGACAGGAAGCCAATTCTGTTTGTTTTCATAATGTTCTGAGGATTATACGAATGTGAACATGTGACTAGTGTGTAAAGGTCTGACGCTGTCTCTCTGTCTGTAACAGCACACTAGTGCTGGTGCTGAGGGCTCCGGTCAGGCTCTGGCATCTCCGGGTTCTTGTCTGGAAGAGTTCCGCTCGGCTCCCTTCATCGAGTGTCACGGTCGTGGCACCTGCAACTATTACGCTAACTCCTACAGCTTTTGGTTAGCCACCATAGAGGACAACGAAATGTTTAGGTAAGCTTTTACACAAATGATATTCTCAATTTTTTATTAAGTGTTATTGTGTCTTCATACCAAAAGCAAATTTAATTATGCAGTGGCTATTTATAACGTAAATAGCGATAGTGGCTATTTACACCAAGTGCAAACAGCAAAATATGATATTTACACTAACTGAATATAGCAGTATTTTTAGGGATATGCTACACTAAGTGCAAATACTGTAGTTATAGATTCTATTTACACTGTCTCTGTTGTTTATACTACTTGTTGCAAAAAGTGACAATTATCTTCACTGTAGTACTGCATTACATTGTAAAACAGTCTGCAGTAATAACCTATTGAGAGTAAATTAAAATATATATATTTGCACTTTATGCAACCTTATTAGTACAATAAAGCTCTTAATTCTATAAACGTCATATGTGATTTTGTGCATTAAAATGAAAACTAAAAGGAATAAACATTTCAGGATAAAGACAAATCATTTTGTCTGCACAATTTGGAGCCACTAAAAAGTGATAAAAACTTAGAACTCCAGGAGAAAAATCAGAATTGCAAAATATTTTCCTTTTCTCTTGTTAATGTGTGAATTGTGATTACAGCAAACCTGTCCCTACAACGCTAAAGGCTGGAAATCTACGAACTCACATCAGCAGGTGTCAAGTGTGCATGAAGAGGGTATAGACCAGCCTCAGAACTGCGTCTGCTCTTTATGTCCCGGTTTTATGAACAAACAACAAACGTATGGTGCTAATTCTGTGAAAAATCATGAAAAACTTCAAGAGTCCACAGAAAAATACCCGTCTCATCATTTATAGCAATGGAACCTCAAGATCAACTGGCACATTTGCCTCATACAGAGCGCTTAACTAACATTGTTCCATTGTGTCTAATGAATGACACCTGTTTACACTTGCACTGAGTTTATGTATTAGTAAGCAGGAAACCATCTTCAGCAAGAATCCATATGGATCGGATGCTATTCTATCCAGACCTTATTGTTGTTCTCTTTTTTTCAGCTTTATTTATCATGCCACTCAACAATATCAGAAGCAGATATCTTGTTTAATTCTCTTTAAAATGTATACTCAAGCAACACTAACATTATAGAATTGGATATTTTATTTTTTCCTACTTCACCGTCAGTAAGTTTGTCAGCACACTCTTTGTATGATGTTGGAAAAGCAAAGATCAAGCTTTGTTGTAAATATAGTGCTTTATTTAGTTACTTAACACTCTGTCACCATAATCTCTTCAGGTAAATACCATTGATTTTGCTATACTTAATTATTTATGAAAATGTATGAGATGAGAGTTTAAGCACCAATGGGCCCTTCCTTTCTACAATGATTTCTCTCTGTTAACCACTGCAGAAGACCATCATGGCACATAAACTGTATTCTGCACTGTTTTTTTTCCCTTTTTTTTGAGAATCAGAATGTGGCCTTTAAACTAAAAACTTCCATTTATGAATTTGTGTTTTGATGTTTATGCTTGTTCATATGTGCTTGCGGCAGAAATGTTGTTATAACTCTTGTTTAATGGCACAGTTTCAGTCTCTGTTTTCCCAATATGACATTTAACTTCATTTCCATTCTCACGTAGACATACACAGTCCCTGTTTATAGCTCTAATAAATATGATCAGACATCAGATGTTGAGCAAGTGCACTAGTGAGTCACACTTATTTTGTCAGGAATTCAAGCTTATTACACCTTGGTTGTTAACTCTTCTTTTATCAGTCTATTAACTTCAACGGCATCTATAACAATATTCAAGCAGTTATATATATATATATATATATATATATATATAATTTAGAGTCTGTGTCTGAAGGAAGCATTGTTAATTTGAACATTGCCTATGGATTGTGTTATATGTCCTGAGTTTCTTTTGTCTTAATGCCTCAGATACCAGACCAAAGAACCTGCACATGTCCCCCTTACAAAGTGGATTTGTTGCTCGTTATTTTATTTTATTTTTTCATTTCATTTTACACTGATAATACTTGACTATGCAATCTACACTACTTGCTACAAAACCTTCCCCATAGTTGACCTTTTAGTTTTAAATTGTTCTACTGCTTTAGCTAGTTGTGTTTAAATTTGAAAGTGCCTTACATGAATTCAGTCACGGATGTGAGCCCAAATATCCATACTTTAATGTCACTGATCTCGCACACGCTGTATCTCTGTGCATTGATGTGCCCATGAAGTATTAACGGCTCTTGTTTTGGAATATGTTGAATAATACAGACATTGATAGCAATTTGTGGAAATATATATATATATATATATATATATATATATATACATATTTTTTTTTTTTCAGTGTCAAATGATTTCAGTAATGCCCCCACCCTATACTGTCATACAATAAAAGGTTTGTATAAATGTGTGATGAATGTGTCTTTTTTTATACAAAAGAGGGGTTTTTAAGGGGTATAACCCTCTTATATATTACAATATTCTTCCATATATATATATATATATA
>JAUMHE010000056.1:4649336-4659624 GCA_032359235.1 Enteromius mattozi
CCAACGTTTACCATCCAACCTGACAGAACTGGAGAGGATCTGTAAGGAGGAATGGCAGAGGATCCCCAAATCCAGGTATGAAAAGCTTGTTGCATCCTTCCCAAAAAGTCTCATGGCAGTATTCGATCAAAAGGGTGCTTCTACTAAATACTGAGCAAAGGGTCTTAAGACCATGTAATATTTGGCCGCGTCAACAAGCACAATTTGTTCGTGTTGACACGGCAGTTTTGTGTAAAGACGCACATTTTAACCGTGTTAAAAACATTACCCTCAGTTGGACGCTTGAACATTTTGAGTTTACTCGCTTCATTCACGTGTGAAATTCGGTTAACACCAAACGTGAATTCGCGTCATGGGAGGGGCTTCTGCCAGGCGGTTCCAATCTCTATAGTGGTTAATGAGGTAAAATTTGTTTTGGGTATGTCTAATAGGCAGACTTTGGTTCAATGAATCTAGTATTTATTTACTTTTTATTCCTGTTTTTATTAAAGTATGAAGATGTATCGTACAGCTCCTCCACATACAGCGACAATGATTTTTTTAATCATCCATAGTTTCGGAATTCTGCCTCCGCTTGCTAGTAATCACGTCACTACTAGTGCAAGCTCCCGAATTTTCGCCAAAGTAAATCACTCACACTTCATTCGCATCTGGTATAAACACACCATATGGAGGGACAGATAGCTCTCTGATATCTTTAAAAATATCTTAATTTGTGTTCTGAAGATGAATGGGTTTGGAATGACATAAGGGTGAGTAATTAATGACAAAATTGTAATTTTTGGGTGAACTAACCCTTTAACTTCAAGTTAAAGTTTGGCTAATATTTATATTTGCCTTAATTTCAACTTTATTCAATACCTGTCAGCATTTTTCTTTCTTTCTTTCTTTCTTTAGTTAGTGTCATTACCGATTTTGACCTTTTGACTTTTGCATGCCTGCCTCAGGTACAAGCTTGATGAACAAGTGTTTACATGAGATATTACATATAGCCTATTAAATAATTTAATTTCAGTAGATCTAGCTGGGAAGAGCTTTAAAAATGGAAGACATTTCAAAGTCAAAGAAGCTTTATTGTCACTTATATAGCACCATATATAGCAGATGCAATACACAGTGAGGTGAAACAACGTTCCTCCTAGACCAGAGGTGCTACACGGAACACAAGTACAGATATACAGACATACATGGAGCTAAACATGGAGTTAAAGGAAAATTTAAATAAATAATTTGGAATTTTCCAAGACAGTTTGATAATGAACGGATGCAGCGTGTGGAGTAAACGTTTTATTTCGGAAGGTATTTAATTTTACAATTGCTATACTAATAAAAAAATATTACTTTTTAGGCCTTTAAATCAAATATTGCAGTCGTTTTATGGGTTTTCTAATGACTACAGCTAATTCACAGTAATGTTCAGACTTGTTCTTACTTATATTGGCCTGGAGAGGGCGATCTAACTACACAGTACACACTAAGTTTCTCACAATGTGGCAGGCCATGCTACCACTCATTCCTGTCAAGTGCATATCATATTACAAAACAAGACTTTAAATGAGTTATTCTGAAAAGCTTTTTTTTTAAATTTATTACTTTACAGCTTCCAAATTCATTTTGAACAAGTTTGGGATTAAGATTAGCATCGATAACACTGTCATCTTCTATGTACTCACAACAAGTCAGTATGAGTCACAAAACACACATGTATCCCTCATGCAGAATGTTTTACCCCGTATCACAGGACTGTTGAAACTACCTAGATACAATAAACCTGCGAATGAAACTAGATTTCCAGGAATAATTTTCCAGCATATCCTGAGAAGCTACCTTGCCAACTTCACATTTTCATTAGTGGGAAATTTGTGCCCTTCTTAATTCTGCTGAGAGAAAAAAAAGGCCTCCAGGTTGCTTTTTCAAAGCTTTCCTTTTTTAGTTTTCCTAGAAATGTTTAAGGATAATATCTCAGTTCCCACTGGCCTTCAAACATGTTTGCTCGTTCATAAAAATTGACTCCCTCTGGTCTGAATGGATGACTGCATTAGGGGACAGGACTGAAGTGTGCCATATTTTTTTAAGCAAAACTGCTCCACTGTGAGCTTGTTGTCAGTTTTTTGGGGGTTATTAGTATACTAATATGTGTAAAGTGGTGTGTGAGAGCACTTAGGCTCTGGGCTTTGCACACAGATCAATGAGTACAAGAAGAGATAACTTTTCTCTTTCATCTTTCTGCTTTTAATAGGAATTTCATTCTCTTTCTTTCCCTCTGTTTGCCTTTTGGACAAACATAGCCTTTTACCCCATTCACTCATGGGCTGCTGTTAAAATGACGTGTATGAATGGATGACCATTGACCTCTGAGTGAAGTAAACTAGTTAGAAGTGTTTCAGGATACCTCTTGCAACATCTGTGAGATTTTCATCAGCTTTAGACATTAGGTACTTACTAGAATATATATGGAGTCATTTATTCTGGCTATATGTGTAAGTTCTTATCCCACTTCAGAATGACCTTGAGCACACAGTGATCTGTGGTGGGTGTTTATGGGGTGAAAGAAGCAGCTGAGTAGAGTTGTGAAACTCTATCGGTCAAAGGGAACACGCTGCAAAAGAGGATGGCAGTAAATTGAGGTGAGGGGTCTGTGCTGTTACCTCTAGGAATGGGGACAGACATACCAGAGATCAGTTTTTCAAAGAGACTGTACTGAGCAGGCAGATACATTTAGAGCCATGGTTCATATTAGAAAGCATTTGAGAGAATGAGACAGAAAGAAAGACGAAGCAAACAACACATGTTTGTGACTAGCCAATGAGCTGAATGAACGTGGTCACATGACCAAGAAAAGGTAGCATTGGTAAATATTAAGTTCACGGTCACTTTGGGGAAACACCTAATACAGTGGATAAAATATTCACAAGTTTTAATCATTGCTAATTACTGACTGTTTTATGTTATATTTGGCATACATGGAAGATCTGGCCAGCTTTGTCCTTAGTCTAATCAAAATGTTTCACACAATGCATTTTGTTGAATATATTGTTTAATTACTAAGCAAGGTATTGTTTGTTGTGTTCTCAGTGTTACCTTTCACAGGGTTTGGTCCTGTGCCAAATTATACAAGTAATGTCCTCTTAATGACATCACCTTATTGGAAGTTACATTATTTTGCAGGGAAAACAGTAACACAGACATAAAAAAAAAGTCAGCAGTGAGTTTAATTAATTTTGTGATTAGTCATTTTCCCCTGTTGGTACTTGGTTTTGTTCACTCTAAAACATCTCATCCTGTTTGATAATATTTCTGACATTATTTTAATAAAGCTGATAATCCCTCACTAAACAATGGCTCACTTTATATCTTGTTCATCATCATCATCATCATCATTATTATTATTTAAAATAATGTTAATAAAGTTTTTACTCTGTGGAACACAATATATGATATTTTTGGCCTTTATTGTAAGCAACAAGAATATAACAGCAAAACAACATCAGATTTAGTAAACAATTGGATTTTCAATTGAACTGAGTTTTCAGTTTTGGGAGAACTGTTCCATTAAATTATAACATTAACATATCTTGTTAGAAGTTATGGAACAAGGCAGAACTTAAATGAAATTCCAACACAGTCTCACAACCATTTCATACGTATTTTACGAGATGGCTAATTTGTGCTAATTCGTGCTAACGATTTGTCTAAAACCCCAGTGACGGGTAGATTTAGGGGCGGGGTTAGGTGTAGGTCATTCGTACAAATTCATTCAAATTAGCAACTTGTACAATACGTAGATTTAGCAAAAATCATATGAATTTGTACGATTGAGGTCGTAAGAATTTGTACGAATTAGCCACCTCATAAAATATGTACAAATGGCTGTCAGATCGGGCTGGAAATTCCCTCCTATGAAACCTTAGCTGTCATTGCTTATGTTCTTTTTGTAGTAGCCTACTTAGAAATGCATAAAATTCTATTTGAACTTTAAATCTACAACTTGTCTCTGTGACTGTTATGTATAATTAACTGTTCTCTTCAGATTATTGCATGCTGTGAATAAATCATATCCTAATCTTGGCTAGGGCTGTATTTGTTCTGCTAGCACTGCTGTGCATTTGATAAGCTTTGGGCAGTTCTGTAGCTTTACATTAACGCAGGTCTATCTGATATGATGTTTCTGCATCCTGGATGCTCATTCTATGGATTCACAGCATGTTCCTCCTCCTCCAGCTTATCTTTTGCCAAGAGCGCACAAAGGGCATGTCTCAACACTCCACACTCTTCTCCTTTTTTCCTAAGGTTACTCCATTCTTCCAAACAAAGAGCTGTTTCTGCTGCCCTATGCTCATGGAGCTGTGAGTCATGAGGGAAGTCTGAGGTAAGTCTTGGTCTGCTGTAGCCTGAGGTTTCCTGGCATTGCCAACTGACATTGCTTTAATGCCTGAGTTCACCTACAACTGCTGAGGGCATGGACAGCAAAATACATCAGCACTAGCCATCTATATGTCAGATGAGTACCATCTGATTTGTTGCATTGCTTTTATATCGCCTCAGTTTTTTAGACATTGTTATAATTCGTGTTTATGCTATGCTTTTGTTGTGGGTTATTGTTATATCTGTGTATTTTCTACTATTACAATTATGCCAAAATGTACAAACCATTGATTCCCTCAGAAATGGTGGCTATGTGGCACAATCAAAGCTCTATAAACAACCTGGTCTCCTAAAAATATGTACCTCTATGCACTTATTGTGCAACACCGTTTTTATGTGGCTTACTGTGCTTTCGACGTAGTTTCAAAGAGCAATGTCCACTGAGTGGCGCTAAAACACAGGTTCAATATGTGAACCCTGGCACATTACGCTGATATACGTATGTATTGCAGCGGTTCAGAATCTAAATGTTGTTAAAAGTTAATGCTCTATTATGTTAGAAACATCTCTGCACTCCGTGAGCTACGAACAAACCTACCGTCTATGAAAACCCATAGATATTAAGCTGGATATGTGTGATGCTAATTTTCCAATGTATTAGTTTTCAAATATCCCAACATATTAATATCCCAGCATATAATTAAATCATAATATGATATTCTTCAAGTAATTGCATGGAAATTCCGCTTTATTAATTGAAACTCTAAATTTGTGTCAAAAAGAATGAAAGGTGTCAGAGTTTTATTGCCTCTAGTGTTCATTTATTTTGGAAACTACAGTGATATGTACTTGTTGTATATATGTACATATTCAGTGTCTTGCTAAAAAGTGCACCAAGGTATGTTTAGACCAGGTAGTTTACAGTATAAACCAATAAAGTGCAGTTTCTATAGTAAGATGCTATTCGCTTTCTCCATTTGGGGAGTGATTTCCCAGTTTTGAGCACTTCGATTTTGAACCACCCTCCAATATGGAAACCATGATTGTTATAACTGTGCCCTTTGTATGCAGATTTATCCTGTTTCAAATGTGTAAAAGTAAAATATTGCCATTTGGTAATGTTTCTATATACATAATCAGCTTATTTAAATCAATACTTAAATTGTGTATATATTAAAGCTTACTTATTTTACAAAATGTAATATAAGTCCCAGGTGTCCCGAGAATGTGTCTGTGAAGTTTCAGCTCAAAATAGCCAACAGATCATAATTTTGAAAATGCATATTTTGAGAGGGAGCAGAAACACACTGTTTTTGAGCATGTCTCTTTAAATGCAAATGAGCTGCTACTCCCCACCCCTTTTCCAGAATATGACTGTGCTTTTGCAGCTCACATCATGTCTATCATGCTGAAATCATGCATTTTAAACCATATTAGTTCAAAATTCTGATATACGGTTTTCTGAGAACGCACCAAGAAAGTGGCTTTCACACAGCATGCGAGTACTAAACTATTCTCTTTCATGTCTTAAAAAATAAAATTAAATAAATAAATAAAACATTACTTGGTTGTTCTTTTTCATGTTTTCTGGGTAGCTAGTTGCACAGAGGATCCAATTTTATCACTTAAACACGGAATAAGTCATATTTTGATGAGATGTTACCTTTAATGTATTTATCTATCTATCATTATTTCAGACAAACACACCCATTATTTTTTCACACACTTCATTTTTAGCACTGTCGTAATTATACATTACTTGTCTGACAGTAGCATGACAATTGCAATGGAATTAAATGTTTAGCTACAAAGTAGGTAGTATTTAAGTTGTGTAATTTGAGTGAAAAGTTTCAGACAAGGTCCAAAACTAACACTCACTGGCTGCCAAATGTGAGGAAAAACTGGTTTCGGTTCGTAAACATCTTACTCGCCAGTTGGCAGTTAATTTTATTAGGAACAGCAACGTAATACATGGTTTGGAATTGGGTAGTAAGAATTAACCTCACTGATGTAAAATATGTGCATTTACTTAAATTTATAATTCTATGCTGGCATGGTTTAATAAAGTTTGTCTGAAGTTGACTCTATATGTTACGAAAAAAAAAAAGACTAGATCACTTTGCTATGATGCACCCATAATGCACTGGGTGTCACCTATTCATCGATCTGTGATGCGTAATGTAATAAGTCTGCTAAATGACAAATGAATGACACGTTTTGCTTTGTTTTGCTATTTATCACAACTTTCAAAAATATATTGAGTAGCACAACATTTTTTATTTTTTTTAAATAAATATTGTTACATTAAAAAAGAACCAAATTAGCATATTATAATGAATTCTGAAGACCCATGTGACATTGAAATTGATTGGACCCTGTGTATATGCATGACTCCACTAATTTAAGCTCTGTTACTAGGGGCGGGTAGACACAAGGTCAGTTTATACTGACTGAACATGTCCTTCTGTAACCCTCTGACCACATGGCCCCTAGCGTGTGTTAGCCACAACTGCAAATCACAGTTATAATTCCAGATACAGTACGTCTATTGAATGTGTGTGCACTGAAACTGTAAAGCAAAATTCTGCAGGACATTCAACATTGTTGAGCACATGGAACTGCCATGGCAGTTTTCTGTCAACCTGCTCTCATAACACTACAGCATGCTCTCATTTTCTGTGGCTAACGTGTGGAATAGGTCTGTAAATCGTTTTAAAGGCTGCCTTTCATTTAGCATCCAGGCATTAGTGTCGCACAGCCTTTGCTTCATTGTTGACGTGTAGCGATTCTATAGCTGTGTGTGTGAAATGTGGAATGGCTGGATAACTTGGTTGTGTTGAATTATTAATCAGGTGTAGCATTAGCCATATGCAATGCTGCCAGTAAAGCATCTACAACGTCTCTTTCTCCTCATCTTCCCATCTGTTAAGTCTATGAAACGTTCTCTCAGAACAACTGAATGCTCAAGTGTTTTTCTTCTTCCTTTTGTTCTTTAACTTATTGTTATAGACTTTCATCTTCCTGGTGTGCGAGTCACAGAAATAGAGTATCCCTGCAAGCTCTCTCTGTCTCATATTAGAGTAGTGCCAGGTTCAGTCAAGGTATTTGAGCACGGCATGAGCACACTGTTCCAGGACTGGAAGATTGCTCCCATAGCTATTGGAACACTCTATGTGTATGTGCCAAAGAGCTCTCAGTCTGCCAAATAACTCTGCTGTTGGCAATACCCAGAGAGAAACCTTTCCCCAGCACACGTGTTGAAAAGACCAGCAGGCTGGTTTATGCTGGTTAAAGCTGGTTTGGTGCTGGTCTATCTGGTGGACTGGGATACTATAGTGTTCAACAACAAAATGACAAACCAGCATTATTTTCTAATGACCAAGTTGGTCAGAGATGTATGGCAAATGGTCTTGTAGATCCATGATTTAATTTGCAGTTTAATTTTAATTAAATGCAGTGATTTTATATTTTGTGTACATAAAGTCAAAATGCAATACCTTGCAAATGGAGAGTTAATGAAATATATAACGTTTCAAAACTTGAGCATTAAATTGAGGTTTGATTTCTAAAGGGTCATGTGACTTTGAAGACTGGAGTAATGATTAAAAAAATATGCACAGGAGGACTATTGTTCTTATAACAGCTAGTCAAAAAAGCTTTATTTACTGTGAATTTTGGAGCTTATGCAGGTCATTTTAACATAGTACTGTATTTGGCAACACTCAACACATCTTATGGAAAAAGTGATTCACACAACCAGACATAATACTGCTGTTAAACGTCTCCTACAATCCTTACAGTTCACTCAAAAATGAAAATTGTTATTAATTATCCACTTTCTTATTGTTCCAAACCTGTAAGACCTTTGTTTATCTTCGCAAATTAAGATATTTTTGATGACTCCAAGAGCTCCATATTTTGATGACTCCACTTTCTGACCCTGCAGAGACAGCAAAGCAACTGACAAGGTAAAGACCTAGAAAGGTAGTAAATACATTGTTAAAATAGTCCATGTGACATCAGTGGTTAAGCTTAAATTGTTAGTTCAGTTAGTTTTATTATTATTATTTGCGCAAAAAAGTATTCTCGTATCGTCACAAAACTAAAGTTGAGCCACTGATGTCACATGGACCGTTTTGCTGGTGTTATACGTTTTTGGATCTGGGATTTTTTCAATTGTATTGCTGTCTATGGAGGGACAGATGGCTCTCTGATATCATCAAAATATCTTATATCTTAATTTGTGCTCTGAAGGTCTTATGGGTTTGGAACGACACATGGGTGAGTATTAATGACAGAATTTTCATTTTTGGGTGAACAAACCCCTTTAATGTAATAAAGCTATGAGAATACTTTTTGTGCACAAAGAAAACAAAAATAACAAATTTATCTGACAATTTCTTCTCTTCCAAGTCAGTGTTCACAAGAGTAACATGACGCAAGCATGTGACGCTGCATATAACTTCGTCATGTCTTTATTACCTTTCTGAATCTTGAACATGTCAGTTGTGTTGCTGTATATGCATATATGTATATACTAAAATATCTTAATTTGTGTTGAACAAAGACGGATTTAGAATGACATGAGGGTGAGTAATTTATCACATTTATAAGTCACTAATAAAGTGCATTTTCATTTTTGGGTGAATTAATTCTTTAAGTCAAAAATACTTTAATAACACAATTGTTTAAAGCTTTAAAACTGAATGCTGGCTAACCCCTGCTAAACAGACTAACGTAAATCATCATGCCAGTCTACTGGTTTTGGTGCTAGTCTAGCTGCCATACTTTTCACCTGTAAAGTTGTTGATTCGCCATGGAATACTGATTTAGTACGAAGCCTTTTAAGGGCAGCTTAAATCAGCATCCAAAGTTACTGAATACTGGTCTCTGGTAAAAAGTTAGATCGCAATATCTTTGATTGATTGATTTTGATGCTTTGGGTAAAATGGTTTCTGCCCAGTGTTGTGCTTGTAACCATTACAAGAGTGTTATAGTGTGAGTATTATATATTACACTAAATGTTTGTGTATACAGCACAATTTGACTTGGCTTGGTAGTCAAGTCAGTGACAGATTGGACAGGTTGAAAAGATCCCTAACCCTTTCAGCCTAGTAAAGACATCAGCCAATGGGTCTGTGGCCTGTACAGCTGAACCCACAACACCAACAAACAAACTAAACTTTCTCTTACTGCACACACACTATTAAAGATTATCTCCTGCTGTGTGAAGCGAAAAGTGTGTACTTGGTAATTGCGTCTTGTGCAGTATGCATTAGTATCCATTGAATTAATTAAAATGATTAAATATTCATGAGTCCCATGTAGAGAGGTTTTGTCTCAGAAAGTCTCACAAATCATTGGTGATTACTATGTGTACTTGTGTAAAGCTACAGTGCCAAGATGGATGAAGTTGTTTTCTCATTCATTGTGTGTGCTCTTATGTATATGTAAAACTCCCAGCAGACCTCTGAAGTGAATGTAGTGTGACAGATTGGAAAGGCTGTGACCTTTGATCAGCCCAAATCAAACGAAAGGCTCATCCTCCAGGTCAGCACCTAACCACTTGAGCTTTTCTGATCAGGGATTACCCTCTCATACATAAACACACACACATTCCACAAATTTGCTGCTGAGCAATGAAAGTTTAGGACACGTGGGGATAAAATTACAGGCTGATCTGATAGAAATGTCACTGGGTTCAACGCTTCAACTTCATTGCACCTCACAGCTGGGATGCTGGGAAGTGCAGCTTGACACAAGGTCACATAAGTGCATCATGGGGAGGGGGGATGGGGGGGGATGGGTCTAGACTTTCCAGGAATTCAAATGTTCAATTCAATTCAATTTGTATAGCGCTTTTCATGATACATATCATTGCAAAGCAGCTTTACACCAAAGTAATGTTTTACAGTATATGTAG
>JAUMHE010000056.1:4660627-4671360 GCA_032359235.1 Enteromius mattozi
AAATAGATTTGTGATTGAAAATAGACAATAAGTAATTAACTTAAGGGAGCTCCCGTTTGTCTCGTCTGTCTCGCTGATACGTAGCATAAGTTGGCAATACAAAGCAATGGCAATCACAACACGGTCAAATTTCAAAGGCTCACATGTTTTTAAAATTGCCAGGGATTAAAATTTCTCTGCTTAACACGCAAGGTCAGAGTGCACATATATACAGTACAATAAGGACATCCTGTAGTTGCCATGGAGATGCTAAAAATGGACCTTTATTGCAAGGCCTCCTTTTATCTAGTGATAGAACATCAGGTTTAGTGTAGAGATGTGAACCTACAGTATGTCTCATTTAATAATATCTGGTAATATTTTTACAGTGCAATGTAAGATATTTTTTATCAAATTAATTCATATTAAAACAAGCAGCACGCTTTTCCAAAAATCTTATATATATTGCTGCAACATTTCAGTTCTAAATCCAATTAAACATTTAGTTTGATGAATCCCTTTTTTGAGTTTACAACATTAATTAGTAATTGAACAACATTTTCTATATAAAATTGTGGTTTGATGGAGTTCTCAGTTATGTTTAATTGAAATTCTTTTTCAAATTACACAGAAATCTTTTGGGTACAGTGTTATAGTCACTGGAGAGAAAATAAATCAATGTGAATTTACCAAGGCTGGTTTACATCTCTCTGGCTGAAAGTGTAGACTCTGATTAAACAACCTTCAGATCACACTGAAGTGGCTTTATGATGATTGGACCACGGCCTGTAAGAAAATGGTCTGTTTAAAGCTGTGTGTTATTAATATATTTGAACAACAAGATGAATCATTTTATTTATTTTTTAAAAGGGCACATGCATTAAATAATGACAAAACATTTTTCATTTTCTGTTATTCTTTCCCAGAAGTTGTTAGAAGACACACAAAGCAAACGTAACTTCATGCTCATGCAAACAGAAGAAACAGTCAGTGTAAAAGTCAGGCTGTTTTGTTAGCAAAATTGACATTTGTATAATTTGTCAATAAATCATGCAGCGAGAAAGCACGTCAATAGATGAAATGTCATTTCTACATAACACGTCAACATAAGAAATGCCTAATTAACATCAGAAAAACTCAAAATAAATAGAATTAAAATGCAAAGATCAGCACTTAGTATAACATGCTATCAAAAGCTCTATGCATCATGCTAACACCTGACAAGCATGTCTTTAAAGTAAGGTGTGACCAATAGCACAGTTAAAATATAACTTTATAAGTACACTATTATTTGACATCAAACACAGCGAATGAGAGATCTGGGATGTGAGGTTTACCATAGCCTGTGTCTCAAGATCCCTACTGCTTATTGCAATAACACACAAGAGAGTCAGACTCACACCTCCTCACAAAGGTGAAATATGATGACATCAAGTCAGATCAAGTGCAACTGATATATATTCAAAGCCTGCTGAGCTCCGTTGCTGCTTACTTAGGTGCCCTTGGATCCTATAGCATCTTAACTACAATGAAAACTCCTAAGTAACTGATTTGCAAGTCTGTCATATTAAGAAAGCTCTCACGCAAAATGCTCAGGGGATTTGACTTTGAATTGGCTGTTAGCATGTTGCTAAGCTAGTGATCTGGCCAAAGGTCAGATCAGATAAAATATCAATATATGCTACTTATTATTAGAGTTGGGGTACTTGGGTCTGGACTGAAACTATGAATTAACTTAGACTCACTAGGACTAGGCCATTTTCCCAGGATGCGTCCTGGCCAGGATTTCTATTTTGCTTTGATTCAAAGTACCCCCTGAGCGTCTTTAAAACATAAAGAATCAATGTCATAAACCAATCGGTCTGCACAGGAAAACAAAGCAAAAACCTAGATATTTTAGGCAATATAGAAATCCTGGCCAGGAAAATGGCACGTATGGTCACCCTACTTGAGCTTGACTACTTTTGGACAAGTAGGTCTACATACAAATCCACATCATGTGTAACAAGAAGGATCATAAACAACAGCATAAAATTAAGATAAAAAGACACTACATGTTAAACTCAAACTCACTTGGTTAAAGACTAGGACTTGACACTAACTCAACAAGATGTACTCAACACTGCAAAAAAATGCTTTTCCAGCTTAGATTTGTTTTTGTCTCGCTTTCAGCCAAAATGTCTAAAAATTCTTAAATCAATAAGGATTTTCTAGACAAGTCTTGTTTTCAAAATAAATAAATAAATAAAACAAATAAATAAGCAAAATATCTGTCAATGGGATAAGCAAAATAATCTGGCTACTATTTGAAATTAGATTATTTTTCTTACCCCACTGGCAGATTATTTAGCTTGTTCTAAGTAAAAACTATGTTGGCCGGAAACAGGGCAAAAACTAGCTAGAAAAGCATTTTTTTGCAGTGAAACAACACTAATTATTATGCTTCCTACTTTTGTAGGGCCAAAATACATTCTGTTCTGGATAAATTTTTAAATTACCTAAAATGTCTGGGTTTTGGTTTTGTTTTCTGACGGTAAAAGCCTGAAAAATATTTTGGCCAGCAGCATGCAGGAATTGTACATAATCGGTCAATTGTTGCATGCCAGTAGGTGGGAACTACAGAAAATCGTCAAAGCAATGCAAATGTGTACTGCATGAGGGCTGTATAATGTAATTAAAAAGCAAAGCCAAAATCCTGACATTTTAGACTGTTTAGAAACCCTGGTAAGGTCATATTGGGGGAGGAAATGTTTGATCACCTTAACCTTTTGTGATACGCAGTCAGTGTCACCAATATCAGTTAACTGCTGTTAATGTGTTTATCCAGTGTGCTGTTTCGTTTGAACTGGTTGCGTAAATGCTGTACAGATAGTACTATGATGTAAATATATGAAAGCATGGGAAAGAAAACAAATTACCCTGATCTTTGATTCCAGCAAATTCCTGTTGATTTATTGCTCTCTAGATAGGAATGAAGCAAGGTGTGGCAAGAGAAGGCATGGTTTAGATTTACACACATGCAAACACACACACACACATTAAAGTAAACAGGTTGCAGGGCGGGGTGGGGCTGTTGGCCCAGGTGTAATGTGTCATGACTTTTCGGTGGTTACATTCCGAAATCATAACAATAACCTGCTCGTCTTTGAGTTGTTATGAATAGAAGATATAATATACTACCACAAGGGAAGAGGAACAGAGAGGAGCAGAGAGCCACCCGAAACTAGCAGACAGAGGAGACGGTCATAAGTTTTCTTCTTATGAGCCGCCTCTTAAACAAAGAGCAGGGGTTAGTTGACTTATAAATGTGAGAGTTTACAGTAGGGGCCACAATCCCAAATCTGTGATTAAAAATCCACTTTTAACTTTGAAATGAACAAAAAAGCAATAAAAATGGGCAAAAAAGTCTAAAATTAACACAATATAAAATAATATAAATAGAATAAGAACAAATCTGCACTATTTCTAGGTCACAAATTTGGCTACAATAGCACCTCTTTAATGTTGATAATGTAATGTGTACCTGTGCTGCATTTCAAGCTTATACAGCCTGTAGTAAAGAGAATATGTGGTACCTTAATTACAAACATTCAAATATACACATATGTATCATCCTGTTAAACAACACTTTCTACATCCTCTACTTCTGTGTCCTTAGGCAGTTTTTCAGCCTTTCATTTTATTGAAACTGTATTCTTCATACTGCCACATGCATTTCCTAACTTTTAGTCAGATACTGACAGCACGTGAGCTGAAAGAAAACAGTTAGCCCACCCACACAAAGTCCAGCTACAAAAAAGCAAATCCATCTATCCATCCATCCATCCATCCATCCACACACAGTTTGTTTTCCATAGAAAGCAGAACTCTAGAAAGGGATAACTCTGGCATCCATATTAATGAGATCACAATCACCAATCCTTGCCTCTTCAATGTCCATTGTTATGAATATGTTAATGTACGCGGAAAACTAGAAAACAATCCTTCTGCATCTTTGCATACCAGCAGATGTTAAATTAGATAGTTTTCAACTACGCAAACAGGGACAGACAGTATTTGAAACGGTATATATCCACATATTTTATTGCAAAATCCCAATAACAAGAAAAAAGAAATAAATAAATCTTCATGTGCTTTATGCTGCTTTTACATAGCACTAGAAATTGCACATGAACTCTCTCACATTGTAATTACGACTCAAAAAGAACATATTTTGATTTGGAAGAAGTCATTACCTTTTTTATCATGGAGGAGTTTAAATGGTAGGTTTTATTCATTTTTACCAAATATGGCTTGTTGTTCTGGTCATATCACATTAAACAAACAAAAAATAGCTTGTATTTAACCAAAATGTAATATTTTAAGCTAGCTGACTAGCTAAATAGCGTAAATGTACTAAAGAGAGTCTACTAGCATGAGTTATGGCTACATTCTTTATTGGATGTGACTGTAAACAACATGCTTTTGTATTGAATTGGCACTATGTGTTAGTGATTCTGTATCAAAGCAGGTTTTCACTAAGAAATATGCTAGAATAAAGCACTTAAATGTGACATACCAGTAATTAGATTTCAGAAGTGGGGAGTAGGATCACTTTGATAGCATGTGAAGGCAGCTTTAGTGTGAAGTCAATGGAAATTTCTCATTATTACCAGTTACAGTGTGAGCCCAAGTCTCAGTAATGGGCAGAAAAGGCCATATGTGGTGTGTTGCTCCTTCTTCAACATTAATTCCAGCTATTAATGAGTGATGGTGCAATAATCCTTAGCATTGTGTGACCATAATACCACAGGAGACATTGTCCTGAGAAACAAGCTGGTCTCCATGGAAAGTGTGATGTGTGTTTTGATAGGATTATGAGTGAGCTTCGGAAAAGGCTGTAACTCCTGGAAACCGGCCAGTTGAAATTGAAGCCTGGTACATCAGCTTGAGGTAACATTAGGACACCGATGAAAGATGGGAGCACCTCTGGATCATGAATGCTTGTTATCACAACCCAATCCAAACATGAATTGAAGCGCATGAAATGTGGCTTATACAACAGAAGCTCTGACTTTAGAGAATCAAAACTTTTTATGAAGTGCATTTATGCCACCGAACATGGTGCGCTTTCCTCTTCCAACTCCAAGCCCAAAGCGTGTGGCACTTCTGCTCGTGGAAGCCATTGAGAGGCTGGAGAGGAGGATGCGCAGGGATGAGAACAGCGTGTGAAGCGGAGGAGTGCGGATGAATGGGGGAGCAGACGCCCACGCAGACGTGTGGGGGATTTGAGTGGACGTCACAGGAACAGAGTGTGTGTGGGAGAGAAAAGGAAAAGAAAGTGGGCGTCTAGTAGGCTTGCTGCCACTGATGCTCTCGTGTGGTGTGTTTCTTTGCTCTTGCTCCTTCTGTTTCTTACAACCGCCCTCTGAATTGGGTCAGAATACAAATTCATCATCATTTCATGTTCTTTCATGTTTAACATGTACGTTTTATATATAACATGATATAT
Source organism: Enteromius mattozi (assembly GCA_032359235.1). Taxonomy (NCBI): domain Eukaryota; kingdom Metazoa; phylum Chordata; class Actinopteri; order Cypriniformes; family Cyprinidae; genus Enteromius; species Enteromius mattozi. The sequence continues at coordinate 4,666,098 of JAUMHE010000056.1, forward strand.
TTCTTCATATAGTAGTGTGAGTCTGTTCTTCTGTTCCATCTGTGCTGTAAATGGCTATCGCACAGTATGTATATGTGTCAGACGGACATCTTTGGATGCTGTGTTGCGTCTCACTCTTTTTTATCAGTGCCTTGTGGCATGTACATTTTGTTTTTAAAGTGACATATCGAGTTAAAGACACTTGCTCTCTCTTTTATTCATCCTATTAGTGAATGAAGAAATGTGTTAACCCCCTGGGGTCCGCAAACGCATATATAACGCATAAAAGAAACATGAAATCAGAATGCTTTTCATTTGCCTTGTCTTCCACAGGATAAAAAAAGCCACAGTGTGTTGAAGTGTTATGATGATTAGTAATCTATGACAAAATTTGTATATTTTGGTGACTATCCCTTTAACGTCTGGAATGACGATAGATTCAGTTCTCTAGACTGTCTGCATCTGCTATCCTATAAGCTGTGTCCTCCATTCTGACTGGCTGATGTCTGATATTCAATGCATGAGAGTCTACTTGAACCTCCTGTTATGCCACTACCATCAGATGGTTAGAGTGCCCATGCTTAACCAAATGTTTGGAAGCAGACGCACATGTACCAACACGCACACAAACACACACTTACAATTGTGAGACAGATGAACTGGGAAGAACACAATCTGTCTAGACGTGTGCGTAATATACTGAAGAAGTTGTCCTCTGCATTGTGTGCTCAACTGTAGCTCGTACATTGCTGCAAGATTCACAATGTTTTATATGGAACCTTAATTTAAATACTGCATGTGAATTAAATAGATGTTTCAGGTTTTTGCGTTGAAATGGAATGCACTATGGATTCACCCCAAGACTTTTTAAAGAAATATTCAGAATTTCTGCAGATCTGTTCTGGAAGATGACCTGTATTTGGTAGGGTGCATACTAATGTTACTTGAGGCTCTCTCAAGGTTACCATCCATCAAGAAAACCTTGGTTGTTGTTCAGTTGGTGCTCAGCCTTGACCCTGACTGTGACCTCATTATCATTTCCAGGGTCAGGTCACGGAGCAGAGTCTAAAGCAGGTCATGGATCAAAGCAAAAGCAACTATTCTGTTTCATATGGGAAAGTAAACAAACCATATATGTATATATATATATTACTTTTTATGGATTACATGATTACACATTATTCACACAATGGTAGTAATTAATTTAGATATTGTCACTAATTCTTAACTTAAATGGAATCCCAAATGTTTTTGTCAGCCTAAACCACTTTTCCATTAAATATTTTCTTGAAATATATCTGAGGAAATAAATATTTAAATAATTTAACAACATGTATAGTTCAGTGTCACTTAATGTAATTATTTTTATTTTGCTTTTTGTTGATTAAATGATTAATCTAGATTCAAATTTTCATCATGCTAAATGTAGTCACATATTTAAGAGCTGTTGTCATCAGCTAAACATGGTAATGAGTTTGAGGCCAAGGCAAAGAGCAGGGTGATGAGAGTAATGGTGAAGAATAGGAGGTTTCCTCTCTGTCTGTTTATAAATGGATCACATCACAGATGACCTCTGATCTCTGACCCAGACATTAGAGTCAACATCCTGATTGTGTGACCGTCCTCTTATTATAAACAAACAGCACTGAGAGACACTGCTCAAGGCCATGTACCAAATCCTGCCATTTGCCCTTGCAGTCATCCTTTGATGTAGTGTAAACTCTTTTCAAACAGGTATCAGAACTGGACACATTGTGACAGCCCTAGTTTGAACCCACAATGTTTTGAAACACCTGTTTCAAACATTTGGTTTCTTAAGTTATATTACTTTCATCCCCAACTCTAAAATAACCAGTTGAGAAACTTCCTGCATTTTTACATGTTCATTAAGGCATTGTTTAGTATCTTTATTAAGCCATTTTCCTCATGGGTACTGTTGGATGCTCCCCACAATATGGGTGATTTTAGGTTTTACCTAAAACATTTGCGCTCCACAATACATGCAACCCCCAAACACTCACACATTTTACGGCATGAATGATGAACTGCATCCTTTCTCCCTGGATTCTCTGTAGTCTTTGATGTTTTTTGTATCCTAGATTAACCTGGCTAATACTAGATGTCTGCATACACAGAAAGTGATGTGATAATACTTCACTTTTACTTTATCGCTGCAGTCTAAATCACATTCCCAGCACCATCATCCTTCAACTTCAGCTGAGTGCCTTCCAACATCTCCAACATGCTATCTTTGTACTCAGCTCCATTACCCACACTTACGCACACACATACATACAAGGCTGCAGATATCTTTTTTTTACCTTAGTTTTTAACTTACATTTTGGCAGACATAAACTAATCTATTTTCTGTCTATAAATATACATATATATTCAAATAAATATTTTGTTTACATAATATGTGTGTGTGTGCTGTGTGTATTTATTATGCATATATAAATGCACACACGTATGTATACATTTATAAACATATGTTATATTTATATATAAAATATATTTAAATATAAAATAAATTATATGATTCTAAATATATACATGTAAATATTTAAAAAATGTATACTGTATGTGTGTGTATTTATATGTATGGAATAAATACACAGTACATACACATATATAATATGAACAAAAACATATATTTTGGATGCGATTAATCACGATTAATCGTTGCCCAGCATTATATTCTGATATTATTGAAGCTTAGTGTGTTGGCTAGTATAATTTTATAAAGCGTATCCCTTAAAAAAATGTTCTGCTTGCAATGTTTTTGCATGTCGCAATTAAATACAAATGGAAAGTACTGAACTACTTTGGTATATGGCAATAAACATGGCATTTTTTTTAGGACGCGGAGAAAGAAAGTGGAAACTGAAGAGATCACGGAAAGAGATGAGCCACCAAACACAAATCTCTTTCTCTCTGAATGCTTGAGTCAGGGGTAAAGGCACACAATTTATTAGCAGCTAAAGGCTCATTATTTCTAATAGGGGCTTAAATTGAGCAAGAGGGACAAATCCAATAAGGCTGTAGCAGCAGCGACAGACATCCAAAGGATTACCACAGTCACTAGATAATCATTTATAATGATTTTTTTTTTTTTTACATGGCCGCCTAGAGATCATTGCAAACATGGTGATTAGCATTAGCCTGTGTCTGTATCCATACCTTAAAGACCACCCCTCCCTATTGTATCTAATCACTAGCATGTGTATTGCCGGCATTATGGTGGATTTTGCTCTAATGCAGGTTTGCTTGTATAATCAGATGCGCAGTACTTTCTCTGGGGCTTTTAAATGTTCATTTCCTGGTGACTTTGAGAGGTCCTGCACCACCAGCTGTGCTGAGAGCAGTGTAAGATGGCCACAGCAAATGTATTCTGTTATGATAATGCAGTTGTTTTAATTTTGTGTCTGCTGAATTAATTAATGTATGTTCCCACTGGCTCATTTTCCTCAAGGTTGACAGGGTTAGGAAAATAACAAACACAAATCAAGCTCTTTCTCAATAATGGGCGGAGGAAATAACAATAGCAAAAAAAGCAACCACGTGACCTGTGGCTCACCTGAAAGAAAAATTCAATACTAGTTCATATTAAATTCCAGTAGACATATGTTTGGAGTCCATTGCATGTGTCTGGGAGTGTACTGTATACTTGCTTATACATTAATTCCCATTGTCTACGTGTTTGTGTGTGGTGCAAACATGTCAGCTATTCAATTATTTAAGCGTTCACTTCTATACATAATGTATTAGAAGTGGGAAAGGCTAGACAGGTCTTGTGTGCTGTCTATAATGAACGGGCCTGAGGTGTGACAAAATTTGTAGCCCTGGAGAGATACAACCATACAGTCGGAAATTTAGAGGCCGTAGTTTCACATTAGTCCTCAGACTGACAGAATTATATGAACATGCTCCTCCCAATTTTCATTAAAGTGATAGTTCACCTGAAAATGAGCATTTGAATCATTTACGCACCCTTATGACACACTATTCTTTTTCAGTGAAACGCAAAAGCAGAAAGAAAAATCAGCAAGAACATGGCATTTCTTAGTAAAGAATATTTCTATAGGTGGAACTTTAATTAATGCAATGTATCACATATCATTCAATATTTACATATTAATAGTAATATTGTGCGACTGATGACATTTATAGGTATTCCTTACCTATACAGAGAAATTACCTATACAGCAGTTATTTCCTTTTATTTTAATTATACGTAAAATCCCAATGCAACAGAAATAACAGTATTTTCATAGCGGTATTTTCATGTGGTAACTAGTGCCAGCAATCTCTTTTTTTTTTAAATAAGAAAGAGTTTAAGAAGACTAAATGACTGAAGAACTCCAGTATATCAGTGTTTCCCAACACTATTCCTGGAGACACTACATATTTACTTTTTTTTTTTCTCTTATCAAATAAGCTCTTCAGCTCATTAGTAGAGACTAAAACACCTGAAATAGATGGGACAGTACAGAAATATGAACTGCAGGTGTGCCTTCAGAAACAGGATTGGGAATTTATCAAGTATGTCACTGAACCCAAATAGGATAAAGGAGTGAAAAAACACTGATGGGTGTGGATATTTTTGTGAGTGGTTTACTGACAACACGCAAAATAAAGAACACAGATGCAACAATGAATTTAAATATCAACACAATATACCAAACAAAGCGCAAATAAACATTGTCGCAAATAAGCAGAGCCCATACTCATCAGGTGTGGGTGATCTACTTATTATCTACTTATTTATTACTGGCTGCTGATTCTGAACTTTTATCGATTCTTATACTTCTTGATCTTAGCGCAGCATTTGATACTGTCTCACACACCATACTATTAAACAGTGTATAAAACTCCCTGTTGAACTTTTAATTTGAAGTACTCAGTGACATCACATGTGGGCGGAGTCAGGGTGTGCCCAGACAAGTTCAGTCCTCAGAATGTTTTACGGCTGCATCAAGACTGAGCATAGTTTGTTTTGATGTGTGTGCATTCTTGAAAATGTAAGTTTGCATCTATACACATTGTCGGGCAATATGTAGGCTTGTTTGTGTAGACTTACTAATGTATATTTGATGTTTGATGATGTTTACCTCACGTTCGGAGAGTTTGAATGATAGATCTTTACAAATACAGGTCCTTTTCAAAAAATTAGCATATTGTGATAAAGTTCATTATTTTCTGTAATTTACTGATAAACATTAGACTTTCATATATTTTAGATTCATTACACACAACTGAAGTAGTTCAAGCCTTTTATTGTTTT
>JAUMHE010000056.1:4671460-4685625 GCA_032359235.1 Enteromius mattozi
TAATGTTTATCAGTACATTACAGAAAATAATGAACTTTATCACAATATGCTAATTTTTTGAAAAGGACCTGTACATGGCTAAGATCTATGGTTACTGCAAATACACAATACTTATATGGATCTTTGAATATTTGTATCACCATATTAGTATTTGCAATTGGTGTACATTGTTTACATGATGTAAGTCGATGAGTAATCTTATTTAATTGCGGTTAGCGCATATCACATTTGACCATCCATTCTATTACTGGTGTAAGACCTTTGCCTAGTGGTCATTAGTGAAAATACGCCTTGTAATTTCAAGTTTATTTGAGAATTTAAGTGTGGCTTCATCTATGGTAATATAATTCACAAGCATTTATGTTGTTTGGAACTTTTCATTTATTTATTGTTATTTTATTTCAGAAACCACACAATACTTCAATGTACAACAAACAGCCATAGGATTGACTGTAATAAATCAATTCTTCAGAACAGAAACTGTCATGGTTTATTGGCTATCCACCTTCTGATCGAGGTTGAGGACTAGATGTTGCCAAGCCAGTGGATCTCAACAAAGTGGTCCTTCGAGCCAGATCAACATCTTATCCTCATGGCAGCGTCTCGGGATTACATTGAAGAACAACAGAGTCTCCGTCCTAGCAGGATTCGACAGATTCCTGGACATCTGGAGGACTTTGTTCTTACTTCCCAACCACGGCAGGTTGTTCCAACCCCCTTGCAAGAGGATTTACAGCATATGCAGATTAGTGAGACCCCCTCTGCTCCAGCTGCTGAGTATCGAACTTCTACACCTGAAAGACTTTTGACTGAACAGTACCCTGAGACTACAAGGTTACGTAGAGTGGAAAAGTGTGTTTGGAATGTACAAGAGCAACTCCGAGAACTTCAAAGCACGTTACAAATGTGTCTCGAACAAGGCAGAGGTTCACCACACATGCATCAGGGCTTAAGTTTCTCCCAAGCCACAGGTGCCGGACATCAGAAATCAGTCCCTAACTCAGGCAGTAAAATGCAGTCCATCCAGCATTGTAGTGCCAGCTTGCCTCTTCTCTATTCAGACACAAAACTAGGTTACCAAAGCTTTGAAAATATTGAAATGACTAAGTATGCTTCTCACGTTATACCTGCACACTCATCAACCACAGCCTTAACTGAGCCACATAGTCAGTTTCCAGTCCAGATGCTACCAGGGCTACTACCTCAGGCTCATCAGCCCTTGTCTCATCCAGCCTCTGCCTCTGTCACCAAGCATCATGTAGAGCTATGTGAGCCTCATCCAGTGTCTGCTCCAGCAGGTATGATGCATTCACCATATGCTTATCAGCATAGGTGACCTTCAGCAGACTCAAGTACATCAAGTACAATTCTCCATACCACAACACATCCTTCCAGTGACATCATCTATGTCCACGGTGTACCAAACTGTACCTAGCCATCCACCAGTTTATATACCTTCTAAAACAACTGTGCAAAGCAATACTGTGAATCTTAATTGTGTGCAACCACAGTTTGTGCAGTCTTTACCGCCGTTCACTCCAGTACAGCCTTTGACATCACAGTATCCAGACCATCCCCCACTACAGTCTGGAAATTATTCAAACCCATACTCACAAGGCTACCGACCTGTTAGGCCCCCAGATGCAATAATTCAGCCACAGTCATATTCTGTACCATTCTACTCTACTGCTCAGCCAGCAGTTCAAGTTCCAAGCATGGTGGAGATGGCTATCGCTTACTCTTAAATCCTTAAACCTAAGCTCGTCAATTTCACCACTGGCAAGGAGAGTGATTTTGCTCTATTAAAAGAGCCATGACGGATTCTGGACCTGCATGCAGGACAGTTGCATTCGCTTTGCGAAGAAGATGAGTTGCATAGCGAGAGACTCCATACACTTCAACTCTTTGTTTTTTTCTCCAGCATTGTAAGAGCATCTCTGTCCTGCTTGAATTGTGTCATGTCTTTAACAGGCTGAAAGGGAAGTATGTCTACTTGCCATAGTTTTTCAACGTGATGAGACAGGTCTTGTGTGGGAGAGCGGAGCATTGAGATATTCAGGCAAGTAGTCTCCAGCGGTTGGTCTAGGAATGTAGTAGGACCCTGAATGGCCCATCCCAAACTTGTACTGACTGCAACAGGACTGCCCAAAGGGCCCACAAGTACTGGTGCTATCGGTGTGATAAGATGTGGGTAATCTGAACCGATAAGAAGCATGGGCTGTACCTCTTTAAAGGGCATAATGGAAATGTCTCTCAAATGTGCAAACTTATGCTTCAGAGTGTCCACAGGGCAGGACATTGTCCTTTGCTTGGCAATGTTTAGCTGTTGTGCGGTAAAGACAGTGTGTAATTTATAGCAAATGGTCGGGGTCACAGAAGCAGACAGTTCAAAGGAGACTAAAGCACCCTGGATTTCTACCACTTCTTGTCTAATTGTCCTAAGGGCAAGTGATTCATCTGTCTTCTCCAGATCAAGGTAATGAACTGCTGTAGGAAGAATTATTGTCCTTTCAGACCCATCGTCAAGAATAGCATGTGTGTCCAGTATTCTTCCTTTGCTATAAAGAATGACCTGAACCACTTTCAACATGACTCTGCCAGAATGTGTGACCTGGTCAAGGTAGACAGTGCGGGGTACTGTATTGACAGTAAGAATGCTCTTGTTGATGTTGGTTGTAGTCTCATGGAGGATTGATAAGTGCTGTTCACCGCAATTGGAGCATGGCTTTTTCAGGGTACAGTTTGCAGGCTCATGTCCTCTACCGCACTTCCAGCATCGATTGTTGTCCTTTATCCATGCTGTTCTTTGTGCAACGTTCAATTTGCCAAATTCAGGGCAAGAGTTTAAGTAATGCTGCTGGCATTTGCAGAAGGGGCAGTATGGCTTAAAGCTTTCGCGTATCTTGACCTTTGTTTTTCTGCAGTGACAAAGTAGCTGAAGGATCTATTCCATAGTAGATTGTGGATTGTCCCTTGGGTAACTTAAGGGGTTTCTGCTCTCTGTTCTCAGTGCGAGGTCTATCTGAACTACATAGCTCAGCTGCTCTCCTTGATATCTGAAGTGCTTGTGATTTTTTTCTCGAGCCACTCTGCAAACCCAGGAAGGGTATAGGTTCTGTCAGTCCCATTCGGGAGAATGCCTTTAGTCATACAATACTCAACAAAGCTATCTCTATAAGAAGTTGGGAGCTTTGTGAGCAATCTGTCAACATGTGAGCCACACATAAGCTCAATTCTGGAAGTCCCTTCCAATGTGTTAAGCAGACCAACAAGAGAGCTAACTGATAAAGCAAAGTCTTCAAAACATTGCACATCTCCTGGTTTTAGTGGAGGTGTATGGAGAATGTTGCCGATTTCTCCCTGTACCAGTTGTCAGGGCTGGCCATAGCAATATTGCAAAGCTTGCAAGGCTCGGGTATAAGGCTTGGAATCATACATTTATCGCTTAGCTATTTGGAAGGCAGCTGGTAATTTGAGGTGATCAAGTAACACTTGAAATTTATAATCCTCAGTCAAATGGAGATGTGGTCCAAGGACTCCATCAAGTCCCTTCTTTAAGAGCCACTGAGCGCCGTTTGAATAGTAATTCAGAGCTGCCAGAGGTCTACAATAAAGAAATCCACAAACTTGAACAGGCAGGATATGCAATGAAACTCACTCCTGAAGAGGCTAATGGTAAAGATGAATCATGGTTTATCTTGTACATCATAATGACAAAGCTCGTGTTGTATTCAACTGCTCTTATCAATTCCGTCAAGTCTCTCTGAATGACCAGTTACTCCCAGGACCCACATTGGGCCCATCCTTGTTGGGAGTTCTCATCAGATTCCGACAATACCCTGTTGCCATTAGTGGAGACATTCGTTCAATGTTTCACCAGTCACTCCAAATCTCTTGCTAATGGGGCAGCGGGATGCCTCCCTCCGTCAAGTAGTTTATGGCACAAGAGACCTGCTTGGAAAGAGAAAATGGCGACATAGCCAAATCATAGCTGACCAGTTCTGGAAACAGTTCATCCAGAATTACTTGCCAAATTTGCAACCTCGTGCCAAATGGCGAGAATCTACACCAAACCTATCAGTGGGGCAGGTAGTTATGGTTATGCACTCTCAATTGCCACGAGCCCTCTGGCCAGTCGGCAGAGTAAACCAAGTTGTTCCCAGTAGTGATGGAGCAGTTCTACAGTCTACAGTCGTCCAGTTACTAAACTAATTGTGTTACCAGAGGTACACACTGACACTAGGGATACTTAACTTCAGAAAACAGGGAACTTTATTTAATTTCTAATTTGTGGTACAAATTAGGGGTTGGCTGTATAAAACTCCCTGTTGAACTTTTAATTTGAAGTACTCAGTGACATCACATGTGGGCGGAGTCAGGATGTGCCCAGACAAGTTCAGTCCTCAGAATGTTTTTACGGCTGCATCTAGACTGAGCATAGTTTGTTTTGATGTGTGTGCGTTCTTGAAAATGTAAGTTTACATCTATATACATTGTCGGGCAATATGTAGGCTTGTTTGTGTAGACTTATTAATGTATATGTGATGTTTGATGATGTTTACCTCACGTTCGGAGAGTTTGAGGGATGGATCTTTACAAATACATGGCTAAGATGGTTACTGCAAATACACAATACTTATATGGATCTTTGAATATTTGTATCACCATATTAGTATTTGCAATTGGTGTACGTTGTTTACATGATGTAAGTCGATGAGTAATCCTATTTAATTGCGGTTAGCGCATATCACGTTTGACCATCCATTCTATTACTAGTGTAAGACCTCCGCCTAGTGGTCATTGGTGAAAATACGCCTTGTAATTTGAAGTTTATTTGAGTATTTAAGTGTTGCTTCATCTATGGTAATATAATTCACAAGCATTTATGTTGTTTGGAACTTTTCATTTATTTATTGTTATTTTATTTCAGAAACCACACAATACTTCAATGTACAACAAACAGCCATAGGATTGACTGTAATAAATCAATGCTTCAGAACAGAAACTGTCGTGGATTATTGGCTATCCACCTTCTGATCAAGGTTGAGGACTAGATGTTGCCAAGCCAGTGCATCTATGCACATATATCTCAACAAACAGATTGGAATTTTATTGGAATTACTGGTACAGCCCTTTCTTGGTTTCGTTCCGCACCGCACACAATTTGTACAACTTAAACAGTTTCAATCAACCACTACTCCAGTTGTCACTGGTGTTCCACAAGGCTCTGTTTTGGGACCTCTTTTGTTTCTTATTTATCTTCTTCCAGTAAGCACCATCTTTAGGAAACATGGCATTCAATTTCATTGTTACACAGATGACACCCAACTTTCTCTCCTCTAAACCTTCTTTAACGTTTCTCCCTTCTGCTCTTGTTGAGTGCCTTGAAGAATTAAAAGTATGGTTTTCAAATAATTTTCTCAAACTGAATAATAGTAAAACAGAAATTCTTCTTGTTGGTACAAAAACTACATTAGGTAAGTCAAATATTTCTTCTGTTTTAATTGATAATTTTAATGTTCCATTGTCCAACATGTTAAAAGTTTGGGAGTCATTTTTGATCAAACATTGTTGTAATAAGGTGAGCGGAGGCATGCGGATCCATTTGCAGCTTTATTTTAGGGAAGTCGTACAGGCTGGGTCAAGGTTAGCAAACGGAGCAATGAAGGCTAGGCAGAGTCGGGGTACACGAGCACAATTCGAGGCAGGCAGATAACAATTACAATCCAAAGGGCGAGAGCACAGGTCAGGGTAGGGAGCAAACAATCACAAAAGAGATAAATAGTCCAAGGTCGGTAACAAGGTAGCTAAACACTGATAGAACACTCAGAAATGATGGCCTAGGCTTATCAAGACTTTGCAAATGTTGGTGTGTGAGTCTGGCTTAAATGCTGTGGTAAATGAGGGTGTGGGTGTGGCTAATTGCGAGCAGGTGTGTGATTGCAAATCTGAAACAGGTAAGAGTGCGTGGTGCATGATGGGAAATGCAGTCCAGAGGTGATGAGGTGACTGTTAGTGGCTGAGGATGAGAGCTAACAGACCAAATCATAAAAGTTGTCTTTTGAAGCTCATATTAATAGCGTAAACCCATTCTGCATTCTTTCATATAAGGAATATCAATCGTTTACGTCCCGCCCTTTCAACGAAGAGTACGGCTACTCTTGTGCATGTTCTCATAACATCAAGAATTGATTACACTCCATAAATTACAGTTACAAAATTCCGCTGCTCGGTTTATATCCAAAACTTCCATTTCTCAACATATCACTCCTGTCTTACAAAATTTGCACTGGCTCCCTGTTAAATTCTGTGTAAATTTTAAAATATTACTTTTAACCTATAAAGCACTCAACAACTTGGCACCTCCATATCTTCTGGATCTTCTCCATATACATATTCCGTCGTGTAACTTAAGGTCTGCTTCGGCAGTTACTCTTGTACTTCCACATACACGGACAGCTTCCATGGGTTCACAAGCTTTTGGTTATGTGGCACCTTTTTTATGGAACAGACTTCTTGTTGAGGTTCGCAACAGTTTAAGTCTCCCAGTTTTTAAATCTTGTCTAAAAACATGTTTTTTTAGGCAGGCTTTTATGTGATTTTATGTTGTTTGTTGTATTGTTTTTGTCTGTTTTTTGCTTTTTTAACTAATGTAGTTGTTTTATTTCTGATTTGTAAGGTGTCCTTGAGTGCCATGAAAGGCACCTTTAAATAAAATGTATTATTATTATTATTATTATTATTATTATGTCACTGGCACAAAATAGTTTAAGATTTTTTATGGGCGTTAAATAATGGGGCAAACACCAGTAATTTGAAGAGCGCAAACATTAATAAATAAATAGTTTAATCTCGTCATTATACGTTACCATCACTCTATTCTCCTATTTGATAATGTTCAGTGCTTTGCTACAATCTGTATTGTTAAAAGCGCTATATAAATGAAAGTGATTGGTTGATTGATTGAAACATTCATTTTAATACTTTTCCTCATAAATGTAGGACCTGAAAAGGAAATCTACAAATTAATATTTAATAAGGTCAGGTGCAACTGTGTCCTTGTCTTTTCAGTGCTGATTCTTTACTGTGCATCTTTGCTGGTCTATACGTTTAGTAAATCAGGGATTAAGAGTGAAATGAATAAGCGTGAGGCTGAAGGAAGTGCCTCTGTCTATGCACCTCACTCCCAATTTCTCTCAACATGAGGACAGGAAAGAACAAAGTAACTTTGCAAAGAAACACAGTACTCTACATTACTGCAATGTGTTTCCCCCTAATACACTAATATTGGGGTATTTAGCTGTATGGAAAATAGCTGCAGAGGGCTATACATTCTGCCTAGCATCTTTTGTGTTGCATTGAATAAGGAATATAATACAGGGTCAGAATGGCAAGAGAGCAGGTAAATGATGATAAATTCTTCATTTTGAGGTAAACTGTCCCTTTAATACGTTTTTTATGATTTACTAAATCTGTGTCTGTCTGACACATGTGAAGTTGATGTAGGTGTTTGTGTCAGCATTCGTTCAGTACGTCTGTCTCTCTAACCAAGCTATCTCAGGGGAGCGGAAAGTAACCCACAATCCTTCAAGAGGATGAATGAATGCTGTACAGTCCCTCCCCTAATCTTTACTTCCCCTTGAACCACGGGCAGCAAACATGCCTCACGCTCTGTAAGGAGGATGCACGATGAACAAGCCACCCGGGAGCTGAATGCAGACCGAGGGGGGAGCAAATCAGTAAATGTGCTTACACAAATCAAAAACACATGCTGGCTCGACACTCTTCCAACAACCAACTGTCCCTCAATGTCTCAAAAGGAGCTTTTAGGGTAGAAGTGGAATTGAAAAAAAAAAAAGCCTTTCCATCAAAAGCTTCACAACTGACCACAATGGTCGTATCCAGACCTCAACATTTTTTTTTTCATCTACAATGCCAAGAAACTGAGTTTTGTTGTGCATTTCGCCCACATGTGTCTTTAGCCCACGCAGCATTATTTATAGTTCTGAGTACTTCACGTGAACTGACTGAACACGTGACTGAAACATGCTTACGGCATTCAAATATGATGTTATGATGAGGTTCATTTTATTGCTGTAGCAGCAAACTTTTCTTTACATTAATTTGTTTGAGAGTACTCGTGTGGTTTGCATCTACGAGGTTGAAAAGCTGGTGTTGGTGCATTCCAGGGTCAGGTCAGAAGGCCAAGGTGAATAGCAGCTTGCATGTGTTTTCGGTTAGTCATTCAGGAGAATTCTGAAAGTAAATCTGTCATTGGCTTCAAGACGGAAAGCAAAGAACAGGTTGACAGAGCCAGAGTAATCGTTCCAACAGCCACTGTTTAAGTTCAGACCAGGAGAATACAGCAGACTTGTACAAGTACTATAACAAGCACTTTTTTTAGGATGCACACACAGTTACTTAGGATGCTTATACTTACTTGTAAAGATGTTGAGGACATACTGGTTCTGTTTTCATTGGTCCATTCTTCAGAATAATTCGATAAGTTGTTAATTTTATATCTTGTTCTTGGTTTAATTTGGTACTCCAGAAAATAAAAATGGTTTAAAGGTGACCTATTATGCCCCCTCATTCAAGATGTAAAATAAGTCTCTAATGTACTTTTTATAATACATTTGAGCCCAAAATATCTGAAAGATAATTGTTTTATAGCTTGTTAAAATTGCCACTTTTAGGGTACGAGCCAAAACGCACCGTTTTTGTGTTTGTCTCTTTAAATGCAAATGAGCTGGTGCTCCGGTCTTCTTTTCAGGAGAGGGTGGAGCTTCTAGAGTCTACAAAAGCAAAATAGGATGACACACCGAAAATGTCATAGGCTTTAATAAGTGGTGTTCAGCCATATATGTTTAAACTGGAATCGGTTTAAAAGTCAGTCATCTGGTTTTATTGCGCATAATTTCACAATCATGCACTGCATGTAAAAATAATGACATAGCTGGTCTCATGGTACCATCGCGTGCTATCACAAACTTTTTCCAAAGTCCCAAATAATGAGATCAGCAAATGCAAGCAGTCGACTTTACATTGCTCTCATATGCAATTTTTTTCCTACCTCATTCCTGTTTGCGATCATTCTGGCAGCAGTGAAAATAGACAGAGATGTAGCTTTAGTCTAGAATTTCTTTCAGAAAGGCAAACGCATGATACTTACTTTGTCTGGAGCTGACGTTCGTGCACAAAGCGTTGGTATTGAGCAAAAAATATATAGGAGAGTTTACAGATTTTTTTCTGCGACATTTCCTTCGAAAATGTAATTTAACCATAGTGTCACCAGCAGCTCAGATCGATGGAGTCTATGGAGAATCCTATGTTTCTTGGTGCATCCCAACACACAACACTTATATTATCTTGTATATCTGTATGTACTGTATATCTCCAGCAACTACAGCAAGAAAAGAGTAATAGTGGACTACTGCTTCTCACTCAGGGCTGCGATTACTATTATATTAATTTTAACCCTTTTTATTCATTCTACTACTCATAATACCTAATATAATAACTAAGTAAATATGTATTAAAATATTAACAATTGTGTCAATATTCTAACAATTAAAAACAAATTTCATGTTTGTGCTTGAATTTGCAAATTTGTGTGTGCGTACTTATCATGTTGGTAACATTTTGTTTAGGGGTTTCTTTCTTAACTAGTTGCTTATTGGGATGTTTATTACTAGAATATTAGCCATTTATTAGTGATTAGGCACATATTAATGTCTTATTCCACATGACTTTATTCTTATTCCTACCCAATACCTAAACGTATCAAAAACTACCAACTATTAATAAGCTGCAAATTAGGAATTTATTGTCATAAGAGTCATAGTTAATAGTGAATAAATGTCCCTCATTCTAAAATGGGGACACACCACATGCATTTAAATGAAAAAAGTGTTGGTCTTCTAACATGGATGCAAGATTCACTCCCATTCAGCCACAAGAGTATGAGTGAGCTCAGGCATGATATTGGGCGATGGGTCTTGCTCACACTCACCGTTCCAGTCCATCCGATGTTTGTGCATGTGCACCAATGTCATCATATTCTAGGACACACAGCAGACTAGAGCGTTGTCTTTCTGATTGTGTGCATCGCCGTCACGCTGCTCTGACCTGTGTGGCTCACGGGTCAGCTTTGGAAAACAGAGTGTTTCATCCATCATGCCACAAAGCTGACAGACCCAGTCCAGCCTTATCTAAGAGTCTGTCTCTCATCATCGCACCAAAAAAAAACCCTTAACAAAGAAGTTGGAACAACTGCCTATTACATGACTGATCACTAGCCAAATAGGAAGTCATTGTTCTGAACCAATAAATCAGCCCATGAGAGCTCGCATGGCGTGAGGCTCGCTCGTCTCCCTCCGAGACTGACAAATGTGCCTTCAGTGAGAAAACAAGATGGATGAACTAGGAGTAATGACTTTGGACTGGCTGTGAGCATGTGCGCTCCGTTTTGGTGCCTCCATTTCACACAGCAGTGTGTTAGGGATGTGCAAAGCTGACCTGTCTCACATTTACAAAAAATCGGCTTTGGCTTTGGATTCTACATGAGTGAGTCACATCGTCAGAGGCGTTTAAGTTTTCAGTTGGAAGCTGCTTTGTGTTAGCATGAACGCCTGGTTGTTTTGGTCTCTTGTTGGCTCTGTTTTGGCTCTTGTGTGTGTTTAAAGTTACAGTGTGTTTTGGAAGCTGCTGTTTTTCACTTATAGGTTGTATTATGGTGCCTAAACAGGCATGTGGTAATGAGGCCCCTGCGTTGGGTGGGGTGTTATGGTCTCGGCCAGTGTTTGTGTAGAGTGAGGTGGATCGGCGTGTTCAGACACGCTGTGTTGCTGATGTCAACAGCTGAGGTGTTTATGGCCTCTTCTGATTACAGTCACACCTCACTGCCAGGCACAAGGTGTTCAGAGCGAACCACCGCTGCGGCACACAGTGGCAAAACTACTTCACACACAGATCTCGGTGTGCTGTCAGCTAAATGCCTCTCTGGAACAACTGCTACAAATTATTTTTATTGGAATATCTGAATTGATATGATTTTTGGGGTTTATTTCCTCCCATTTAATAAGGGATTTTTTGTATCTCATTTATAAAATCATCTAGCAGCACATTCTATTACTAAAATCTCATGTATGAACAATATAACTTTATATTCAGGCAAGTCTAGGGCTCGAATTGCGGGGGGATGCCGGTTGAAAAAAATGACAAAAAGCATCCCCTCTATAAAACCACCATCCCCCTTACCATCCCCTTTAGATTAATAATGCGTATTATGTAAAACCTCTCATAACATGTTTAAAATTCTCTACTTATGATAATTCATGAACTAAATAATGGCAGTTGGCCAATCAGAACAAGCTGTAACAAACTGTACACAATTGAAACCACATAATTTTTTTGTGCAAAAGGTGGTGCACGGTGCATGGTTCAAAGCACAACTTTTGAACTTCTTTAAAGAGAACACGACAGAAAAGGTATGACTAGCTTGATTAGAATTTTAAGACATTCCCCTGACATTTTATTGTGCTGACTTTGAGGGATTTGAGAGACAGTAACAGAGCTAACATTATTGAGTCACTGACTTTGCAAAAACCAAACAAAAACACGTCTTAAGGGTCCAAAACCAAAAGCATTCACTGCCACTGAAACCTATTAGAATGCCTTTATAATTTAAACAATGAAAGAAAAAATACCCATGTATGAGTTTTTATGTTTTTTATAAACATTGAACAAGCAATGTACTTTTCTGAATATCAGCGCATGTGCGTGAGCACAAAATGTGCTATTAATTTTATACAACAGTTACAGTGCAGAGCAACACAGTGTTTCATTTCTTGAATGAATAATTTTTTGAATGAATCGAGTGAAACAGTGATTCCACAATTTAAAAAAAGTTCCATTCAGATGGACTTTTTTTTTAATGGTTTTGTTTTTATACACAGTTCCCTTATTTACAGGGGCTCAAATGTAATGGGACCAGTGAATATAAATATGTTAATTATTATTAGCTTGTTGAGAATCCCTTGCAGGCAATGTTAAGTCTTAACCTTAATCTTAAATCTGGAACTTCTGGACATCACCAGAGATATGTTTGTTATAGATAAATATGTATGGTTGTACATATGTATTGTATTTTAATTTCTTGTTTGCCCAGGGATTTTTTTTTTGTTGTTTGTTTGTTTTAATTTAGGTATATTTCTTTAAAGTAATCTTTTCATTGCATGATAACCTTTACTCTGTGCCTATGACATAAACATACATGGGGTCCAAAAGTCTGAGACCACAAATATAAGCCTAAAACTTGTAGTGTACAGTTTTTTTTTCTGCTTAGATTTTAATTTTTATAATGAAATTTGCAAATGAAAAAGATAATAAAACAACTTTTTAACTCCTCTGTATCCACAAATGACAGATATCACAATGCATTTTGCTTCTATCAGAGATACTGACATACTACAGCATGTGTTTGTGAAAACCACCCACTCCTTCTTCTACAATGGAAACCCATGGAGGACCTTGGGCTAGTACCCTCCACATGAAGAATATACAACTAAATTCATTACATTTACAAAAATAAAAAAATAAATGGAAAACACAAAGGTGAGATAAACATTCACCCTGAACGGGGAGTGAAAAGAGAGGGTGTAAGAGGTTTATGCTGTAGTAATGGTCCAACAGACACACAGCAGCTCTGCCAAACTCACACACAGAGCTGTCAATCACAGCACCATCTCAGTATGCAGTGCCGTGAATGTTGGCACTGAAAATCACCCCGATTCCTCTTGGAAATGTGCATGTTTTTCTACTAGATCAAAACCAGATTCTGCTTGTTTTATGTCTTTGCTCTTTTTCTTTCTTTAGAAGGATATGGTTTAAGGCTAGTTTAAAATTACAGTACTTATTCATACTAAGCCTCTTATGGACAAACCTACACAAAATGCTTCACATTCACTTCATATTTTATATTTTTAGTGCTGATCTTAGTTTTTTTTTTTTTTTTTTTTTACTAGGGAACAATACAAGAAAAGTGATTTTATTTTATTTATGATTTTTTCAGCTCTGTGAATGATGGCTGTTTGTGGGCTGATGAATGTTGTATACCTCTTGCAGTGCAGGTTATTTTGTATGAATGAGATACATTTGCTCTCTCTCCATGCTGAGAGCTTGTGTTGACATCCTGTATAACTCAAATTCTGGTTTGAAAATAATGCTCTAAAGGTGAGAGGAACCTCAAATGCTCTCAGTCAGGAGGGCATGACAGGAGAGAGAGGAAAGAGCCGCTTCACATAGTGTCAGATTCCTCAGATTCTAGCCCATCTCTCATCAGCAGAACATAGATAGTGCTCTCTCTCCCCCTCTCCTCGCTTTCACCCTTATATAAACCTCTCACATGAGAGACAGACAGAAGGAGAAAGAAAGAGAGGACACAGGAGATGGTCATGTACTGCCCAAGGCCTTCATTGTGAGTCATGTGCTGCAGTATGGAATCCAATGAATTCAGGCCGGGTCACTCTTCACCTCAAACCCAAGAGAGAGATTGCCAATTATATATTATATTATATTACACTACATTACATGATTAAAAACTATTTTCATTCTTTAAAATAAAGCTGAAACAAAATAGAATATAAATATTAGGGTAAAACTTAAATTAAATTGTCATTTATTTATATGAAAAAAATATGTATAAAATATATAAAAATATTCTAAAACTAAAACTGCTATAAAAATAAGGCTTAATGAAAATATAATATATAATTAATAAAAAAGCTAAATTAAAAAAAACACTCAAAATGAAAACTAAAACAAAATATAAAATACAAATAATTCAAAATATTGAAAAATATTAAAACATTATATATTATATAATATTATATAACATCATACAGTATGAATATAAATATTAGGGTAAAATAGTAATGACATTTATAAATAAATATTAATTATATATATATAAGTATTCAGAGCCCCTTAAATTTTTCACTCTTTGTTATATTGCAGCAATTTGCTAATTAAGCTATTTTTTTCCCTCATTAATGTACACACAGCACCCCATATTGACAGAAAAAATCTGAATTGTTGACATTTTTGCAGATTTATTAAAAAAGAAAAACTGGAATATCACATGGTCCTAAGTATTCAGACCCTTT
>JAUMHE010000056.1:4703576-4742475 GCA_032359235.1 Enteromius mattozi
CTGAGACCTCTCTCCCACACACAAACTCAGATCCGGCCTTTAGCGCTCTGCCAAATATGGGTGCTCTGTACACTCACCTGCTATATTAAATGACATTCATAATGAACATAGCAAAGCTCTTTTCCAACATCTAGTAAACTGCATTATTTTCGACTGACTACGTAGGCAACTACCTTTTAAGTGATCGATTTGGAGCGTCCTACATAGACAGCAAACAAATAGTGCTCCTAGTAAAGCAGTGGAGTTGTGTCCCCAATGATGCATTCTGAATGGATTTCAATAGTTTACCATGTGCATGTTGCTGAGACTATAATAATCAAATAAATACAATAATAAAAAAACACGCACATTTTGGGGTAAATGTAATTTTTATATATTATTTTTATTGTTTTTGATTGTCTTATGTTCATCAAGGATGTATTTATTTGATCAAATATACAGTAATACAATATTGCTGTTAAATATTATTAAAATTAAAAGTAACTCTTTTCTTTTTGAATTTATGGTTTATTGTTATAGTATAGTAATACATTTATGTACTGAGCAATTCTTGCTATGTGCTTAGGGTTAAGGTTAGGGTTTGGCTTATTTAGGGTTATTTATTTGCATGTAATTATGCATAATTTATTGTTATTATAATAGTAAGTACATGTAACATGTAACAATGACACCATAAAATAAAATGTCATTCCTGTGATGCAAAGCTACATTTCTTTTAGCATCATGACTCCAGGCTTCAGTGTCACATGATCCTTCAGAAATCATTCTAATGCATTCTAACTGATGCTCATTAAACATGTTTTATTATTATTATTATTATTATGTGCTGGTTAATATTTTTGTAAAAACTATGATACATTTTTCATGATTCTTTTATCTTTCAGAAGACCAGCATTTGCCTGAATTAGAAAGAAAAAAGAAAAATATAATCAACTATTTTTTTAATATGTCACAATGCATTCTCCGATCACCTACTAAGAACATATATGCTATTCTTCCTCAAAATGTGCCTGAAATGATTTTCAAACTGACTCTATGGCGCTTCTATGGTGCCTTACAATTCATAGGATGTAATATTCCTTTTTGAAAACTCACACATCTCCATATATACAAATTTCCTCATCTGTTCCAATACATTTAATTTCCAAGGCAGAACAAACTCAACTCAATCAAAAATGCTGCCTTAATTCACGTACAGACATCCACGAGGTTTCTACAGCTTGAAAACAAAAGGGATAGTCCCAATTTCCCTCAGGTCATTTTGTAGTAGTACAAGAAACAGAACACCAGACCAGGGTCTCACCGGCAGCTGTGCTTCCATTTATACCATTCCAATGGCCAGAGGACTCACCACAAAGTAATCAGGGAGTCCCGTATCTTCCCCCACACCATCTCACCCCATAGGCAGACCTCATCTCTTCCTCCCCCACCATACAGCGGAGCTCTACTCAGAGGTATAGAACATACAGTACATACTTGCCACTGAATTACCCAATGCCAATGGACATCAGCTTCTCAACAAGGTACTGTGGCTCTGGTAAACAAAGAGTAATGACTACCAGAAAGTGAGCATATAAAAGAGTTGCTTTAAAAGAATATGATTGTTCTTAGAATCATTAAAGAAAAAGCTACAATAGACACTATCATTCGCTAGCTGCTTCTTTATAGAGATCAATAATACAGAGGAAACGCTCTCCCACTTTTGAAATGGAAAAGAATGGTTTCAACTTCTTGGAGTGCAGAAGGAGAGCAAAATACAATTGTGTGATTTATGATGAAGGACAAAGCAGTATGGCATCCTGAGCAATTTAAAATGATGATTATAGACTATAAGTGTAGTTCAATATAAGTAACTGTACAGAACCACCGCTTCTTTTTTCCACAAAAGAGAGCAGAGCTATTCTATACATTGTAATACAAAAAAACCCTCCACAGCTCATCCAGGAGTATGCCCAGTGCCGCTTTCTCAGGCCCAACCTTTGTTCCTTCAATATAAAGCTAATAATGCTCCACATGGCAGGCAGCATATGTAGAGCATTAATATTTAAGGCCAGAGGCTGAGAGGGCAGGAATGAGAGCAGCCTTTTATGACCAGAGACAACATTATGTATTAATGACCATCTTAATAGCCAAACACCTCATATGACTGAAACCGCATAATGCCTGTGCAGGATATATCTCCAGCAGCAGTTAAACAGACTATCAAAGTCAGTTGTGGCACTGATATTAACACTAATAATACATGAAAGTCAATGTGCTCATTTTTCAAATGATTAGCTTGAACAGCATAGAAAATGATATGAAGGGTTATGAGCCACATTATTTTGATTCATGAGTTAGTTGCAGTGACTGTGTAAAGTCTACATGCTCACCAAACCCATTAGATGTCCATTTACACGATGACCTGCAAACATTTACTTCATTATACTGCACTGCCAAATATCTGGTGAAGGATACTTGTTAGTTTAGCTTGCTAAGTCAAGCATTGCCTTTTTATATCACTTATATTAAGAATTAGAGATATGAATAAACCAATGGCATAAAAACGGCACTATACTGTAGTTCTAGTTCTCAGATCTGATTGGTTGAGCTGCCTTCCATGAATGCTAATATGCCAATTTAATAACATTAATAACATTGAGACTTCTTTTTACTGTAGGTTTTACTGTATTCTCCTTCCAGACACACTGTTAGACTGTATATTAATGGTAAGGATATTGCAGCAGGTTACATAATTTCCCCAGCTGGCAAGTTTGTGAATGATTCATTTGAACTGTTTTGTTCAAAAATTCTGATTCATTCAGAAACAAAACAGTGGACTTTTTTTATGAATGACTCACTGAATAATTGAATCAACAGATTTGTTACCAGCATCTGAAATATATATTTTATTTTTTTTCAGATCGCTACTCGAATAATATTATACTGTACATGTATATATTAATAGTATGTAGAAAAGTATTCTTACTGAATGCTCAGTATTTATATAACAGTGGGCAAAAAGCACCAGGATGGCTTACTGCTTCCGAAATGTGTAACCAATGGACACTTTTCTACCTCATGATGGCATGGGAAAGGATTTGTAAATGGAAAACAGTGTCAAAGTAATTTCATATTCAAAATGAGATTTCAGATGCAGTTGCTGTCTAAATGAATCATTGGTAACGTTTTAGAACAGGGAACACTTATTCACTATTAACTACGACATTTCCCTCAATAAATTCCTAATTTGCTGCTTATTAAAGGTAATTGTTAAGTTTAGGTATTGGGTAGGATTAGAGATATAGAATAAGTTTGTGTAGAATAAGGCATTTCACGAGTTCGCACTTCCTCATAATAAGAATGAAGCGAAGCATGTTTGGCGTGCTGTCCAGGGGGCGAGCCGGGAGATCGGTGGACTCCAAGCCCTATTAATTTAAACCCTTGTGAGGGCAGAGCTCCGGCTCGAACCCCGCATGCCCCCCGGTGGAGGAAGGTGCATAACGAAGGCGGAGAAGGGGCAGAGGAGGGATGCGTAATGAGAAACGGAAGGGACGGAAACAGGCTTATTTAAGGAGGTGCGTTTAGACCTGATTGGATGGAAACGAAATAGGCTGATTGAGGAAATGCGGAGCCAGCCGTGGCTAATGATCGTGCGTGCTCCTACCGAAATTTATCAACATCACTAATGTGTGCTTAATTAGTATTACTAAATGGCTAATATTCTAGCAACTAGTTAAGATAACCTAAAACAAAATGTTACCAAACCATTGTCTCAAATGAATCATGTCTAAATCATCCTTTATTTAATTCTTATATGAAAAAAGTAACAGCTTTAGTGAATGAGTCAGTGAATCATTTACTCAACCTATTTGTTCAAAAACACAGAATCCTTCAGTTATATAAAAATCTCTGTCTATATGAGTAATTTTCTCAACCAATTCATTCAAAAGACTGATTCAATTCATAAACAAGTAATTGAATCTATTACTTAATTGTTTTTTTTTTTCTTCAGAAACACTGAATGGTTCAGGATGAATGTAGCATTCTGCAATGCTACAGACATGAATGTGACCTTAAATAACTCAGCTTGTTGAGTTTAATAGGCTACTATTTTTAATCACATATATCCAAATATATCTTAAGATAATAATATATCTTATAATAATAATTAAAAATAAGGTGATGGTCCTGGGCTTCTAAAATTTCACAGCCTAACCTGTGGCGCTACATAAAAATAATGATATATTGAAATTATGCATTCCATAATCTGTAATTCATGTTCTGTAATGCATACTGCATAAGAGGGAGAGAGAAAAGAGACTGTGTATGGCGTGATATATAGCACAGCATGCTGAGTTAGGTGACAGAAGGCCTCATGTCTTTACCCAGCGGCATTGCAGGTGATTCATCCATACATTAATTAACAACCCATTCATTTTGTTTAATAACTCATAATGCATAATTCAGCTCTGTTCTTCTTCGATCATATTACTGTGTCTAGTCATCTTCTTCCTGTTCGTTCAAACACAAAAAAATACACACAGAACCTCCTGTTTTGTTGCCCCATAAATGGCTGACTAAAGTCAATTGAGATTTGTTACAGGAATGCGACTGCTCTTTGAGAGGCGGAAATATCCTCGCTTGACCTCAGTGAGATAAAAAAAAAAAAGGCTCCAGAAAAAGCTGAAATGAAGAGAGCTTGTGTCTGTTAGAAATATATAATTACATCCTAAGTGCTCTCACATTTCTGCCATTCTGGCAAAGCTTCTGCAGAAAACCATGACAGACTGTGAGGGAACGCTGTTGTTGTTTCTGAGGGTTTGTCTCAGTCCTGATCTATGTCTTTTTCATTTATTAGTTTAATTCTCAGCCATCTAACTGTAAGAACTCATTGCACCCTGCAAGACTAGTTAGTGCCCACAGCGGGGGCACAGTAGTCATTGCCCAGGCCGAAGGGGGCAATTACGCCAAACCAGCAGTGCCACTGTCTGAGAGACTACCCACAAATATGAGCCACCAAAACACTGTGCCATCATGTTTCCTTGTATATGTTTTCTCTGTACCTATTTCTGAGGGATGACCCTAAGTACACTCTGAAAAGTGATACCCGTCTATTTTTCCATCTATTTTTACACCAAAAACAGTATTCATGGTTTATTTGGCAAATCTGTGATATCAAATAAGCATGTGTTTATGTGTATGTGTCTGCTAAACATGGCTACTGTCTACAGTCGTGTCCAGACATTTATTTTCTTACTTCACTGGCTAAAAATGCCATTGTTCCGATGCATTTTTTTAGTGTCTTGAAATGTTTATCCCACAAATGCAGTAATGAAAGGGTGGGGCTGTGGAGGATTTCAGTGTTTCAGAAGGACATGATATAGCTTGCACAAATCTGAAGATCATATCTGAATGATGAATTCACAGTTAACAACAAGTAAAGATACAGTAACTGTCACGTGCAAAAGCACAGTTTAATAAACATTGTAAGAGTAATGTGTGTGTGTGTGTGTGTTTGTTTCGGTGTTCAAAGCCAGTCATAATGCTGTATTTTCTTGTGTTATATGAGGATGCTGCTGATAAAAACCTCAACTTCAGGAAATTCACAAAAGCAAAAGTTAACAGATAAACAACATCTTGTTACACATGCTTTGGTGATATTGATGAATCCATCCATCCATCCATCCATCCATCCAGAATTAAAGTTTATTCAGGATCCAATAATTATTAATTGAAGGTACATATTTAAGCTTCTTAGGATCAGGTTATGATGGCTTTTTTTGTTATGATAGACCTGTACATTCCTTTATAATTGTTAATATTTATCTCTTTTTTTCTTCTTTTTGGTTTCTTGGTTCAGTGTTATTTTAGTACTATTAATATACTATTAGTTATGTACTGTAGTATTTATTATATCGAATCAGCCTTTTTTATACAGTATTATTTTTATTCTTTTTTTGTATTATTATTTTATTATTTTTCTTATCTTTTTGTATTTTTGTTAGGCTTTATTTCAGGTTCAGTACTAATAATTTAGTATTGAAATAAATATGCATAATATATAAAATTTGGTTATACAATTATTAGTCCTGTCAAATGAAAAAAACAAATTGTTTACATAATATATAAACATGTGTACTGTGTATATTTACTATATAAGTATACAAACACATGCATGTATATATTTAATATATATGTTATAAATATAATAATATAAATATATAAAAATATATACACAAAATATATACTGCATGTGTGTATATTTATATATACACAATAAATAAAGACAGTACACACATACATATTATGTAAACAAAAACTTTTATTTTGGGTGATCATGATTAATCGTTTGACAGCACTAATAATTATTCAAATTTTGTTTTAAACCTTGTTTTACAGTGTGCCATATTTGAATTTATTTATTTGACCACATGCAACTCTTTCAATATACAATTTAGATATTCTCCCCTCCCCCAAAAAAAGAATGCCTCTGGCCATCACATGCGAAGACGTATTAAAATGAAAAATAAAAAAGAGAGGCAGAAGTAGAGGGAAAAAGGGAAGGAAGATTGGACACCTGTGCCTGGCCTAGGATGAACTCCACTAAGTCATGAGGGACAGAGGGAGAAAAGAGGGAGACGGAGACTAGAGGAGTAATATGAGGGTGGATTGAATCCCAGCCATCATTACTGAGCCATCAGTTCCCTCTTGAGATTGCCACAGGGGCCAGTCTGACAGAGCAGCACAATTAGAGCTTCAGGCCTGGTCACGTTGCGCCGGCAGCAGCACCGTTTAACACTGGGTGTGTTTTACAATCACCTTTTCATATTTTTACATCTTTGATCATCTCAGAGGCAAATAAAGACCTGACTCTGTGTTCAGACATGAAGAAAAGGTAATTCACTTGAATATTGTCTCTTGAATATAAATTTATACAGCGGGATATATTTAATTAAAGGCTTGCAGGTTGTCCTGGTGTCAGCAGATTTTAGGGAAAATTTGCTTTGTTCCAAAACCTAGTGAGATGCCTACCTAGACAGAATTGTAGAGCATCACTCCCAATGTTCAAATATTTAGGCAACAATGGTATTAGACTTTATGAGGAAACTTGTTAAAAGTTGAAAAGATGATTATAATTTTGTTTTTGATTAAAATAAACAATCCAAATAACACTTATAAAAAAATATAAAATAAAGTAAAATAAAATATGAAGTTAACGTTTCTTTATATCCAACTAAATTATATTAAAGAAATCTACCTATATTCTTTTCACATGAATACAAATACAAAGTAAATACAAAAATATTATAAATAAATAATAATAAATTAAAATAATTTAAAAACTGGAACAAATTTAGCACAGACCCTTTTCTAAACTGCCCTATTTGAGGTTCCATCTTTGTTAAGATGCTGGCATTCAGTGCAGTAGCCAATGAAGGCAGAATTTTTTTGTTGTCCTACACGTCATCTTAATGTTGACAGCTGATTTTTGTCTTGCTGTGTTTGCTAGTAAAAGCTTACATGAAGCCATAGTTCTTAACCTTTTCCCCCAATCCATCCGCAGTAATGGAGTTTTGAATGACCCTCTGGGCTCCACTTTGCTTTTGACAGCTCTCAAACAGAGAGCTCAGCACGGACAGATAAAGAGATCAGTTCTGCACTACATGTATAACCTGCCATGAATAAGCAGACCTTTATGGAGCTGTTAGATGGAAAACCTAGATGTACTCTTCCTTTTCTCTGGAATCTCATGTAATCCAACCATAATCCATGACAAGTCACTTACTTGGGATATAAAGCTCTTTGTATAGAAATGATATAAGCTGGTTTATCTTGCCATGACTTCATGCGAGGTCAGCCGCTAAACAATGCAGCCCATTCGAAGATTGATGCCATGATGAGCAGAAACAATGGAGCAGTGTTATGCTTACTGTTTTATGTAGTGGTCTATTTCATCTAACCTGCTTGACTTCCACCTACTCAGCTAGATGCAAAAGTTGGCCCTCGTTCATTGCGGTGGCCCCATTGCATCAGTGACGACCCACATTCACATGATCAATATAGTCCAGCATCACACTTGCTCCACCTCTTGAATTATGAGGCATTAGGTTCAAGCAGGTTTTTCCACTACGATCACGCTAAAGGTGAAACATACAGAAGAACCCTTACCCTTATTAGAAGCTGATACTGAATGTGCTGTGTGAGTAGATACTGGAAGATGAGTTAGTGTGGGCTTCTAGAGGACCCTGAAATCTGGGCCAGTGTAGGATACATTACTGTAGATCCAGAGATCTCATTCATATTTACCTCAGCCTCAGGCCTCCTCTTCTCCACTTTATACATAACCGTACAGACTCTACCACAGAGAATGGGTCCTTTTTGTCATGAAATTTGCTAGATTCATTTATTTAATTCTTAATTTAATTTGTTGGACTTGTGAATAAATCTTCTGACTGAATGTTTAGTGTTACGTTTGATTCATGCGGCATGTAATAATAACTTATATAATAATAATTACTACCTCAGTGTTTTGTTTTACAATGTTTGCAGATTTTTATTTGTAGTTGTAGATTCAACTTAGGCTCATTGGAAATACGCCTCTTCATACATTTCTGCAAAACTGAAAAAACTTACCTATACATATGAATCGCTGCAGTTTCCAGTTGAAATGAACACTAGAGGCAGTAAACCTCCCACAACTTTTATTCCTTTTCATACAAAAGTATGATTTACAGGTACATTTTTGATTAATATAGGCTAATTTTCACACAATTAGTTGCAGAACATTATGTTATGATTTCAAAACATTTTTGCACGGTTTAAAAATTGATATTTTTGAACATTGTCATCACATATACAGCTTCATATATGTTTTTTTGGGGTTAGTCAGTTTACTTGGTAGCTCATGTGATACGGTGTTGCACTTAGGTGGTGAAAAGCACTGGTTCAAATCCTGTGTAAAACGGTTCAATTAAACAGCTCAAATCAGTGTAAGAAAGAAAAAATAGCATGGCTTTTTCAATATGTTTTTTTATTACTTTTGCATTTGTTAACACTATCGGGTAGGTTTAGTTTTGGGTTTGGTGTAGGGGATATTTCCAACATGATAGAGCGTTCATCTTTAGCGACCCTCACTGGATATTTGAATTCTGAACGTCACAAACCTTACCTCGAGCAGCATTATAAAAACACTGCAATACATACCAGCACCACCTAATACAAACATGCCACGGTTACGTATTAAACGTGTGTTTTAGCGCCACTCTCTGAACATTTCACTTTGAAACTGCGGCAAAACGTGCAGTAAGGTACATAATTATGGGGTTGCAGAAATGTATGTAGAGGCACGTATTTCCAATGAGCCTAGGTTGCGTGGATTATTGCTGCTGCTGCTGCTGCTGCAAGCAAGTACAGGAACTTGCTACTGCCAATACATGCATGTTAAGGTGCTGTGATTATTTATGAATACTGCTTCTGCACAAATAGCACATAAAATATCCAGTAGCAGATCTGTACAGGTGGAGCTTGGGATGTGGTGGGTTTTAGAAGCATGTTCAAGTTAATGCTAACCAGCCATTTAAATGTAAAGTAACAAACTCATTGGCTTTGTATGCAACACAAACCAATTAGCTTTTGCCAAGTAGTTAAAGCTGTAAATATCAATTATTAACGTTAAAGGGTTACTCTGCCCCAAAATGAAAACGTTACTTACCCTTGTGTTGTTCCAAACCTGTAAAACCTTTGTTCATCCTCGGAACACAATGTAAGATAGGTTGGATAAAAACTAGGAGGCTTGTGACTGTGAGGTAATGA
The DNA here is from genome assembly GCA_032359235.1 of Enteromius mattozi. NCBI lineage: Eukaryota > Metazoa > Chordata > Actinopteri > Cypriniformes > Cyprinidae > Enteromius > Enteromius mattozi. Next base: position 4,713,372 of record JAUMHE010000056.1, read on the forward strand.
ACAGATGCAGAAAAGTCTAATCGTCAAAATAGTCCATCTGCCATCAGTGGTTCAATCTGAATGTTATGGAGTGACGAGAATACTTTTTATACGTGAAGAAAACAAAAATAACAACTGTGTTCAACTGTTCGTCTCCTCTGTGTCTCTCCGCGTCATTGAAGCACCATTTTGGAGAGAATTGCTGCACACAAACTGCGTACGCTCTGTGTCAGTCGCAATACATGGATATGGTGTTTTCATTTAAAATCAAAGCGTAAACACACGTAGAAGACGTATCCTTGTGTTGCAGCTGACACAGAAGAGTGTACGTATATTCTTTCTTGGCCTCTGCAATTTATTTTATTTTATTATTTATTTTATTTAGTTAGTTATAAATACATTTTTGCTTTAAGTGCTTGCAAACAAATAATTTGCAGATGGCGCAAGTGTCTAATGTTGTCAACCCCCGCTCTAGCGAAAGATACGTGAGAGAAATCACCACTGAAATGTCAAACAACCGATTCATCCTAACCCATGAGGCTTGTCTCAAAGAAAATATCTCATGTTGAATGTGTTTTATTCATGTCTAGTGTTCATTTTCATATTAAAACACTGATGCCAACTGAGTTTTATTCATGAGGTAAGCTAAGCATGAAATCTAGATGAGGGCAGATCCTTAACAAGGCTCTTCACCATACAGCTACTTTGTCCCATCCCCCATCCTCTGTCTCCCGGCCCCTCTTCATTCCTCTACTATACAACAGGGATTTTCAATCTGTCAGATGTGCTCTATATGTGTAACTAAATTCCTAAAATATATTTAATATTATGCCTGCTTTACAATATTTTCAATGCATCCTGTTGTCATTAAGGAGCAATTCGCAATTTAGGTTAATCCGGAAATCCTACATTAAAAATACGCTTAAATGCAGGCAGGTAATTGCTGTGTGCAAATTGCTTTCAGCACAAAATGCTTGTTTTGGGTGTGTTCGTGTCGTTATGTTATTTGCATAATTCCTTTAGTGAATGAGGTGTTAAAACAACACACACAACACATGCAAATAAATCACTCGTTATTAGCGGACACAAATCATTCTTATAGCAAATTGAGGGTTTGTTGACATATTTCATATTTCCAGTGTAAAATGTGTGTCTGCATGTCCTAATAAAATGTATATTCATTAGTTAGTAGTAGCATTAGTTAACTACATTAGTTAGCATGAACTAAAAATACTTCTACAGTTTTTATTAATCTTAGGCAATGCTATTTTCAGCATACTAATGCATTATTAAAATCAGAAGTTTTGTTTGTAAACATTGGTTAATGTACTGTGAACTAATACGAACGAACAATGAGCGAACTAAATATTAATATTAAAGAATTAACTAGCATTAATAAAAAATTAATAGTGTAATAAATACATTGTTCATTGTTTGTTCATTTTGAAACACATTTAAAACATATTTAATATTTTCTAAAATATGTTTCATTTAGCTTTAAAGGTGTCATTAACTGAGAGACCAAAATTCCCTTGATCTATAAGAGGTCATTGTACCATAAAAGTATCAAGTAAGTTTCAGAACTAAAAACAGGTTATACTGAAGGCAGTTTGCCAAAACCGGAATGTTCTGCTTTATGATGTAATATAAGCACTGCCTCCGCAGAAGAAGATCAACGTCTGCTTTTACGTCACTGCCTGTTTAGCCTCACCCACTGCTTCTACATCACTACCTATTTAGGCCCGCCCACCAATTCTACCTCACTGCCTGTTTAGCCCCACCCACTGCTTCTACATCACTGCCTGTTAAGCCCTACCCACCAATTTGTGCGTTGTAAGATGGCTCCGAAGACAAGAAGATGCTGTTTGTGGAAAATCAGTGATTGCGTTGGTTTACTTCTGATCCCAGTGTTTAGAAAGAGTGGATGAACTTCCTTACCACGTCAGTAAGAGCTCTGTTCGTTCACAAACAAGGCAACGTCCGATTTGGGTTTTCAAAAACATTGAAATTAAAAAACAATGCTGTGCTGACTATATTTGATCTGACAGTAAGTTTGAGCAATTATTTCATTACGTGGTCTCTGTTGCTTTGTCTTTATTACAGTTTGTTTGATATGTATTGAGTTATTTATAAGTTTTTGATCTAAATCACATGAGGTATGCACACTGTCAAACATACACAATTATTAGCCAATCATAGCAGTGGGCATTTACTTCTGAGTCAACAATCCACCGCGCCTTTTCAAACAGAGTGTTTTGTAGAGGGGGGTTAAAAACAGGACAGAAAATAACTTTTTACTTCTAAATTATGATGTTTTTGTATTTAACAATCTTTTTAACATTATAAGTGGAGCTCAGAGAACAATACGACAAAAGGCAGTTTATGACCCCTTTAATTGTAACATACATTAAGCATATAGTATTCGCACAATTTTTTATTTTTTTTTGCCAGAGCCCCAGATACAACGCCTCCACCAACCTTGCTGTTTGTCATTTTTCATAATTATGCATTGTCTTTGGACATGTGACTCCCACATTAATGCTTTTGATCTATCGATTTCATTGCCATGAGGACCTCGGGGGAAAAGGAAGATAATTGCTGGCAAAGGACACAGGGAGAATAATAGCGAACAGTGTTTGTTTAACCTCAAATGCCATTCTATCACTTCACAGAAATTACCTTCAGGCCACCAAATCAACATTCAATACATGCTTGTTTATTGATGATAAAGTCTTTTGTAGAACTCTGGACTTCATAATCATGAACGATGTGTATTTTACAGATATAATATTTCATATTAATCATCTCGCTAAATGGTGTCAACAATCTTATCATCGGTGACATAACGTGCAGACTGCCAGATTAATCGACTTCCGGCCCTTTCACATTTCCTTCCTTCTCTTTTTCATCCTTTCCTTCCTGTCTCTGTAAGACATCCTCCCACTCACACAAACAGCCCAAAAACAGCATGTGTATCTGTGCTGCGCTGAGATTAAGTCTGACGATTGAAATCAATGATCTCTGCTTTACTCCAGCTCTCTCGTTGCTTTCTCTGGCTGACTGAATGATTCATCCTCTCGTCATCCCTGGACTGAGTGGGATGCAGAGGCGGAAGAGGATGTGGGACTGTGTGGAGGAGAGAGGCAGGTGCACAGATCCACCCCCACAAACAAGGAAGAAAGTTGAGACGGAATCAGAGTTCAAACTCTTTCACCACCAACAAAAAAAGAGGATGGGACTGCACTGGGACTGTGAATGCAAAACTGTGGTGTATCTTCTTGAATTCAAACTTTTACTGACAAACTTTAAAACAAATGAGCAATATTGGTGCATATCATGTTAAATTGCTTTCTGTGTAACCATGTTCTACTTGCTTTTAATGGATAGTCAGGCGTTAGTGGCTTGTGAATGATTATGTTACAGTTCCAATAATAAGTAAATGGTGGGAAATAAATAAAGTATTTTTTTGTCCCAAAATAATCTGGGTTCTCTGGGACCCCCAAAAATGTTTAAATTAATAAATACACAGTCAATCTTATAAAACAATATTCAACTACAAAATTGAAGACATAAGAACAAAAACATTTTAACACAACATCAAATGGCAAATCAAACTAAAAGCTGTTATTCTGTTATTTTGTCTGTTCTATATTTCCCCCCAAACAACACAAATGACCTCTAACAGAATTCATCATGGTTATTAAACCTATACATCTCTAGAATTGCGTATCTCTGTAATGGGGCATGAATATTGATGCCACTGAGAGAATGTCTGATGAGAGAGGACAGATACTGAATGCTTTAACAGCTGTGTAATTGAGTCAAATTCATATTACATGATCATGAATTGAGCTCTTTGTTGTTTTCGCCATATAATGCGTAGCAGGATATGGCCTGACGAGAACAAAAAGAAAAAAAAAACTGAAAAAGAAACTAAATAATTTAAAGGCTTATTTTGGGGTATGTGTCTGGGAGAATGGGTGCATGTGGAGTAATTGGGGTAACTCCTGTAGCTCTAAAAGCATGGCACTACCAACGCCAAGGTCAAGACCTCCTGGGGAATGCATGAACTGATATATGCTTTTCTAGCCTAGATTTTTTTTTGCCTTGTTTCCAGCCAAAATATTAAAACAATTCTTAAATCAAGAAGGATTTTTGAGATGAAAAAAATATTGTCTTGTTTTCAGGACAAAAATAAAAAAACAAGTCAAAATGAAGTGAGTTTTTACTTGAAATAAGCTAAATAATCTTAATGTTTTCTGTTTGAAATAAGATTATTGTGCTTATCCCATTGGCAGATTATTTAGCTTGTTCTAAGAAAAAAGTCACTTAATTTTGACTTTGGACAGTATTTTTTTACTTGTCTAGAAAATCCTTCTTGATTTAAGAATTTAAAATGATGTAAAATCTAGGCTAGAAAAGCAATTTTTTTATTTTTTTTTTTTGCAGTGTACCCTCAATGCTTTGGATAAAAGTGTTTCCCACATGCAGAAATGTAAATCTGTAAATGAAAACCTGTAAAATATCAATTTTGGACAAAGTACCTTATGGATTGATCAGTTAGTTTATATTTATTCATTCATTCAAGAATGTCACATTATGAACAATTAGCTATTTATGGGAATTTTAAAAAAGTTTTGGATCAATGTGCATTCCTGTACAGTAGTTCATGTCCCATAGTGTGAAGGAAGGTTATACATTCACACTGGAGAAAAATAATCAAATAAAATCACATTTTAAATAAATGGTTAACTGACTAAATGCAAAGGTTTGTGGGCTTGTCCAGTAGTCAAATCATGGACAGGCCTAGAGCTATGTGGTCCTGACATGGGACAATTCAACACCAATCCATCAAAAAAATGAATCTATTCTTGTTTGTCTTTTATCAATATCTGTGGTCTGAGGTTAGAAGAGAGCTTCTGAGTGGGCACTGCTATGTAAGACATTATGAGATATCATAATTGTTTGATTGGTTGTAGTGTACTGTAAAAAATATATATTTATGTGAAGTTGTTTGGAGATTTTTGGAGCATGTTTTACAAGGAAATTCTATTTCAGGCTTTATATTTTAAAATGTCACTTTTAATACAATATGTTCTTTGCAATTATTTGTACAATTTTCTGAGTTAAAAGTCCCACCATCAAATGTTTTTCAGCGAGGAAATATTTTGCAGCTACCATGACTTTCAACCAAGAAACACAATAAAATAAGAAAACTAATTATGCTAAAACTGTCTAATAAAAGAATGGGGAAATTAACATTGTGTCGAATCCAGCATTACATTATTAAAAGCAGATTTTTCTCTCACAGAGAAAAAAACAACAACAAAAAAAAAAACAGTTTGGTACTCAGATATTGTATCAGGATCTGTTATTTTTAATACATTCTCAGAAATAAAGGTACAAAAGCTGTCACTGGGGCAGTATCTTTTCGAAAGATACATGTTTGTACCTAAAGGATTCCTTTTGGTCCCTCAAAGGTACATATTAGTACTTAAAGTGTACATATTTGAACCTAACAGGTAAAAAAGTGTACCTTTTGAAAAGGTTCCACCCCAGTGACGGATTTTGTACCTTTATTTCTGAGAGTAGTACTCCAGTAAACACACACACACATATTTTTCATCTGATAGTTTGAGCTCCAATCCAGAAAATATATATGTTCCCAGAACTCAACATCGTCATATGTTTTCACACAATTTTAGTGTCTCTTTCATGTCACACCTGTAGTTTAATTGTAAATAGAAAAGAGTGTCATGGCAGCAGTCCAGAACGATCAACTTTACACCCTCGTAAATAAGATTTTGATGGGCATTTAATTAAGTAGTAGATTAATGGATCTCAGTGTGTAAATTTCAAGCTGATACATATGCATGCTTTAATAATGAACCTGAAAGGATCAGTAAGAGCAGATGGACCTAAGATGGGCATTATATCAAATGTGTCAGTGTGTGTGTGTGCATTTGCACATGCTTGTGTATCTTTATATGTAACCTGCTTTGCATGTTTGTGAACATGCATAATGCAGAAAAATCATGCATCTTATTGCAGTTTTATGAAGCCTTGATTTGCATTTTACTCCAGAAGACTTTATGGATAAACACATAAACACACACACACACACACACATATTTTCCCATCTTCCCACACAATCAGACAGGGCTGGAGAGAGGGAGGGAGGGAAAGCATTATATGTGCTCCTCCACCATAGGTCAGTGTCACTCAAGGTATGTCAGGAGAAGGGTTTATGCTCCATACTTCATACATGTTGTCATTTAAAAACAACCATACTGAATTTAATCCCATTATAAGGTATGCTTCACATTTTAAATGTTTCCTCCTTTTACTTCTACACTTATCTGATGCCTTGTTATTGTAGAACTGTGTAGGCACGTTTCCCACTTAATAGCAGACAAATGAATGTGACAAGTGCCGCTATTGTTCACGATGGCCAGCCTGCCAAGTTAGGCTTCACATTTTTTCAACACTAAACCCATCAGGGGTTCTTCTCAAGTTACTGCAAACACTGAATAAGGAACATTTTAGATGTCTTAGAAACTAAAACATTTTAATTCATCAGAGACTGTTTGGGCCAGACTTTCACTATTTTACCGGTCTATCCTTGTAAAAAAAAAAAAACTAAAGTACACTTAAGGCATTCTTTTAAAAGGAGTACTTATTAGGTAAATAATATAATTTAAACAATGACAAAAAAAACAAAAACTTTATTTTAGACACAGATAAATATAACCCAAAATATGACTATACTGAACTGCTAGCTTTGATTATTCACAGTGCTATAAACACATCTGCTTTGCATTGCCCAAATAGGGCTGGGGTTATTTATAATGGTATACTCAATTAATTCTAGCAGGTCTCACATGCAGGGGCGTCGTAGTTGGGTGAAAAGTGGGACTAAATTACCAGGGTCCCAAGTGAGGGGAGGGTCCCTGAGGAGTGAAATTTTATTTTAATTTAAATATAATTTTAAGATCACAATAAATGTTGTTCACTAATGTAAATGCTAATATTTTGGGTAAATGCATCAGTTGATTGATGAATTAAATGGTGTTGTAGGTAGTTGTGAACCTCGAGCTTACGGGAGCCCATGGCCACTGCTTGTGCATAGGGCCCAGAATTTGGTGCTACGCCCCTGCTCACATGACATACATACCTGCTTCACTCAAGCATGTCATTTGCTTATTATTGAGGGTGACAGCGTGAAAATCAGTGACATTAATGACATTACTGGGCCAGTGTCTCTTAGATTACAACTGAGCTGTTGAATTGAGTTATTCACGGGCAGAGGACAGAAGCACTATAAGTATTTTGATTTCATTTCCACAGTCATTCCAGTAAAATCAGTGGATTGTTGCCCTGATTGACCCATTGAGAGATGACCTTCGAATAAGGAGGCGATCTAGAGAGCTGACACAGCAAAAACTCTGCATGTGAGGAAGGAAAGGTCTTCAATTCCTCTGGGACTTTTTTCAAGGCCATAAACACCAGACCATTTATAAAATGACAATCAGGGGTTAATTAGACAAGACAAACCCATATCAATGTTTACTTTAATGATCTGCAGAAGGCTATAACATATTGGGGTTATAGAATATAAAATGCACATATTTAAACAAATTAGCCTACTAAATACATATTAAAAACACCACCCATTTTGTTTTAGTGTGAAAGTTAAGAGATCAATGCAATACATTTCACTCAGACATGATGGCGAAATGCCTTTAAAAAGAAAGAGAAAAGAAATATAGAGCCTTATTTGCTGTCTTTTTCCTCTGTCAGATGAGACATCTTTTCCCGGGAGGTGTGTGCTCTTACTGGGTAACGCACAGCTAGACTTACAGAGGAGTACAAGCATCTCTCTTTTTACGTACATAGCCAGTCACTGACGTACTCAATCCTCAGCAGACCTGCATCGCAGCGTCATCACTGATACCCACCAAAAACTAGAGCAGAACTGATGCTCTGCGGTTTCCACGTGAACATACTGACACAGTTTCGCTTACATTCTTTTATTCTGGGTTTAAAGGCTTCATTTATGTTATATAAATACACCATGGGATTGAGATACACTCCGATACCCTCCTACTAGTGAGTGACGCCGACGCGTCAAACTACAGCGCTCGCACTATAATCGAACTTTACCGTGCGCATGCAGTGTTTGCAGTTCATTCATCATATCGCGAGCGTCTTTCGTCGCCTCGCTCGCTTGCGGTGAAGGAGGGGTATTATACATTACACTGTGAAGGAGGAGTTTGAGGAAAAGGCAATGACCGGAAAGAATCTTCTAGTGGAAGGCAAACACAACGCAAACGCACACACATAATATATTCGGGAACGCTAGAGGCAGTCGCGTAACACAAGACGCATTCAGACTCTGTAAATACAGAGCACCGGTTGCGTTACATAACGACGATGCTCCGCAAACTTTTTGTTTTTTATAGACTCACAGTTAAATGATTCGCCTTAAATCTAATGCGTCAATATAACGAGGTCAACAGAATTAACTAATAGGCTATATAGGAATATTAAGTCACGAGCACTGCGTATGAATTCTATGATGCGTCAGAGCAGAGATGATGCTTACTGACGTGATCTGGGTTTATCTTTCAATGAGAAAATGTACAAATAATACTCACAGTATTATGGTTAAAATAAAAAAGGAGTAGTTTATGTTTGCAATTGTCCTTAAAATGTAAAAAATAAAAAAATAAACAGGACATTTGCTATTTTAGTTTAGCCACTCTCGTCCGAAAAACACACATAAGAACATTTACAGATAATTTAACAGTATAGCCAATGATACACTGAACTTAACCATAATGGTGAATTGCGAAATTCTGCGATAAGTATTTAAGCTAAAACGCATTCGATAGCTTATCAGAAGACTGACTTTACAAAATAATAAGGGAAATGAACACAAAACGATGTGATTAAAGAACAAATGACAAAATGCAGAAACAGTTGCGCCCCTATCAGTACTTACTGGTTGTTTTAACCACCCCAGCTGTTCCCTAAAGTGCCCCGGGGATATTTTAACCATAGACTACATGCAGTCAATCTATTCCGTTTTTGAGTAAAATGTAAAACCGTAAAAGTGAGCGGCTATCCGGGCAGCACGCACAGTGGATGCGATCCTCTGACAATTCTCCCGTAGCTCGAGTTGCTCCAGTGGGGGGCGGAGCGGCGAATAGGAGTAGAAAGTGATTGGGTCGCTCTCCTGTCAATCAGAAATTTCCACCAATGAGCCCAATGAGCTCTTATAGGGGCGGATTCACAGGTACGCCTTCCCCCGAAGGTTGCACCGCCTCGTTTCTGTGTGTGTGCGTATTTTTTTCTTTCTATTTTTTTTGTAACCAAAGCTTGGATGTGTAGGACGTCACATGTTGTTTTTCCTCTTCACTCCAGTCACTTAGTGATATGTGTTATTTACTGTTAAACCGCTCCACGCAGCGAACGCGCACTCCGAGCCGGGTCCATAAGAGAGTCTGACAGGATTATAACTGACTGACAGCACAAGTTAAGGAAAAGTGAGAGTTTTTCTTCACAGCTTATATGAGAATGGCGAGTCCGCCGCCGACGGGAGGACAGCTGATTTCAAATATGACCGTGAAGAACCACGTTAAGAAATGCGGCTATCTGAGGAAGCAGAAACACGGACACAAGCGGTTTTTTGTGCTGAGGGAGCCGAGCGAGGGCTCCCGCGCCCGGTTGGAGTATTACGAGAGCGAGAAGAAATGGAAAAACAACTCGGCTGCTAAACGGGTTATACCTTTGGACTCGTGCCTGAACATCAACAAGAGAGCCGATGCCAAACACAAACACCTGATCGCCCTTTACACCAAGGACGAGTATTTTGCCGTGGCCACCGAAAACGAGCAGGAACAGGAGGACTGGTACACGGTCTTAACGGATTTAATGAACGAGGGGAAAGTGAGCGACGGCTCCGCGAATAATTCGGCGTCATCCCTCGTCGGTTTTGATGAGGCGAGCTACGGCGTGATAACGCCCGTCTCCGCCACTTACAAGGAGGTTTGGCAGGTCAATCTGAAATCTAAAGGACTCGGACAGAGCAGGAACTTAACGGGCGTTTACAGGCTGTGTTTATCCAGCCGAACCATCAGCTTCGTCAAACTCAACACGGAGGCGGCGTCGGTGATTTTACAGCTGATGAACATCCGCCGATGCGGACACTCAGACAGCTTCTTCTTCATCGAGGTGGGCCGGTCCGCGTCTATCGGACCCGGCGAGTTGTGGATGCAGGCGGATGACTCGGTGGTGGCGCAAAACATTCACGAGACTATTTTGGAGGCGATGAAAGCCATGAAAGAGATGTCAGAGTTCCGCCCGCGCAGCAAAAGCCAGTCCTCAGGTAGCAACCCCATCTCTGTGCCCACCAGGCGGCACTTTAACAACCTCCCGCCGAGTCAAACCGGGCTGCAACGGCGCTCGCGCACCGACAGCATGGCAGCGACGTCTCCCGTGACGAAACTGACGTCTTGCAGGTTTCGCACGGCAAGCGAGGGCGACGGCAGCCCCATCAGCCCAGGTGTGAACAGAAAGCACCTGAGCCGCTCCAACACCGTGACAGCTCGCCCATGCAGAACATTTGAGGTGTCATCCCTGCAGCATAGTAAATCCATGTGCATGCCTGTGTCTCACTCCCCTCCCTCGGCTGCCAGCCCTGTCAGCATGTCCTGCAGCAATAACATAGAAGGCGCCCCTCGCCCCTCCAGCTGCACCGCTTCCATCTCGGGCTCCCCCAGCGATGCCGGCTTTATCTCCTGCGATGAGTGTGGCTCCAGCCCGGGTGATATGCGGCACCTTTTAGCAGCGAACCGAAGCAACACACCTGAATCGCTTGCTGACACCCCCCCCAGCGACTTGTATGGATACATGATCATGGAGAGGCCTAATAGCTGTGGACGGAGAAGCATCCGGGCAGCAGTTGAGGAAAGCAAAGGAGATCTGGAGAATGCCTACAGGAAGAGGACGCACTCCCTAACCATGCCTTACCAGAAGAGGGTGCCATCACAAGTGTCCTCAGCTTCACTGGACGAGTACACGCTCATGAGAGCCACTTACACAACTGGAGGCCAGTCGGGGCGCAGCTCTCACACCGCATCCCCAAAAATCACATACCCCGAGGATTATGGGGACATCGAAATCGGATCGCTGCTGAAAAGTTCCAGCAGTAATCTGGGTGATGATGGCTACATGCCAATGACGCCAGGTGTGGCCCCTCAAGGGGGGAAGGGTGACAACTACATGCCTATGAGCCCAATGTGCGTTTCTGCTCCCAAGCAGATAATCAACCCCAGGACGCACCCCCTCACTATAGCTAATGGTTACAGAACCAATTCCCCAAGCAGCTGTTCTCTGGATGACAGTGGCTACATGAGGATGCTGTGCGGCTCTAAGTTCTCCATAGACAGCTCGGATGGCAAACTGACAAATGGTGAGTACCTCAACATGTCGCCTGCAGATTCAGTCACGCCACCAGACTACTACCTGAGCCCTGTGAGTATAGAGCAGTCTCCCTGTCTCCGACAGCTTCATTCGTTTAACTCTTTACCCCGCTGTCATAAGCTCCAGCAGATGCTAAAGGATGCGGACAGTGATCAGTACGTTGTCATGAATCCTCAAAGTCACAGAATAATAGAGGAGTCCATAAACACAGCATCCCCATCTCCACTAAGACAAAGCCGCACAGACAGCCTCATCCTCCGGCACAGGATCAGCCGGCCAACCCGCCTCTCCCTGGACACGTTTCGGACATTGCCTAGCATGAATGAGCATCCCCTCCCCTCCGAGCCGAAAAGCCCTGGCGAGTACGTAAACATAGACTTTGGACATGTTGCTGAAAGTTGCACTCCACCCTCCACTGCTTCCTTCGAGAGCCCAGCCTCATCCCTCGGCTCGTCCGCCGATCACAGGACGTCCCCCATCTCTGATTATATGAACATTGATGTGAGTTCACAGTCACCCAAATCTGGAAACACCGCTCCATCTGATCGTTTAGAGCCCCTTCCGGAGCTCAAGTCCTGCCCTGCCCACCCCGAGGAAGTGGAGGAAGACCAGAGGTACCACCTCACTGTGCAGGTAGCACCGGTGGGCCCGGTCGACAAAGCTAAAGACGATTACACAGAGATGACGTTCGGCGTGCCCGCTTCTCCTCCACAGCCTGTCTCGCAGCCCTCAGAAGGTGGGCAGACCATCAGCCCATCCTCCTGCTTGCAGAGGCTGACCGTGGAAGAGGCTGTGGGAGTGCCTGCTGTTGAGGCTTTTCTGCTGCATGGCACCACTCTGGCGTTGGTGGACCCTGACCGGGGGGCCAAGGTGATTCGTGCCGACCCCCAGGGACGCAGGCGGCACAGTTCAGAGACATTCTCCTCAACCACCACCGTAACACCAGTTTTTCCCTCATTCGCACACGACACCAGGCGGCATGGTTCGGCCTCTGTGGAGAACGTGTCTGTTTCTGTCAGAAACAGCGAAGGATCGGATGAAGAGTATAACAGTCCCATGTGCAGGGAGACGTCGGCTGGCTTTCAGAATGGACTTAACTATATTGCCTTAAACTTGATGGATGGAGGACTCGCCAGCTGTGATTCTCTTGTCCGGTTCAAAGCTGCCAGCTGCTGTAAAGAGGGCATCAACGGAATACATGCCAGTCCGTATGCCAGCCTTGGGTTCAAGGAGACGGCAACAACAGTAAAAGGTAAGCTCTGTGAATTCATAACTGGTGATGTGCAAGCTCACTACCTTCATTAGTTAATGTTTACAGTCATTCCTTTCATATTACTATGCTCTGAAATGTTTATTTAGAATGATTATCAGCTGTGTTAATGTGCCACACTATGACATGACAGTTTATTTTTTCTAAAATAACAACAGCATATTACTTGTGCACCAGATGAACGTGGCACATGACAGATTTCCCTCTTATGTGAGAGAGCTAATTGAGCAACCTGAGTGTCAGAATGATGGAAAAGCCTCTTTAAAAGCTGTGGCGCAGTTTTTATTCACAGAGACCGATCGCTTCATCCATGCCTGCAGAGTGTTTAGTATGAAAACAGCTCAGTTGAAGGGGTTATTCCTCCATGCTGCAGCTGCTTATTAGTTTAAAATTTTGTAGACAATAGCGTGATGACTCTGTGGGATGCGGTTAGGTTAAGAGGATGTAAATGTAAAAGAGAAAGAGAGTGAGCTGATATCCGCATTCCAATAATTCAGCAAAAGGGGAATCATTCCCAATATTTGCATCATACCTTGACTCATTCTCTGAATCAGAATTAGTCATTGTGTCATACTTGAGTGAACAGTAGCTCAGATAAAAACAAGTGAGTCAGTTGTTTATTCGTTTTCAGGTAGAGGGTTTTAGGGCTGGAATGCAGAACGTGTGCAAAGGTTGTTCGAAGAGGTTAACGTTGACTTGTTTTTCTGACCTGCCAGGATTCTATCAAGGAACGACCAACCTTTTGTTTTTCGGCACGACTTGAAAAACAAAGTTGTTTGTGTACCTCACTGATAAACATGTGGGCTGATAGACAGATATAGACTCACGTGGACTCGCGCATTGAAACGAGTGGCAAGATAGGAGGTGTTGTTTTTGTTGAGTGTGACTTTTTATAAGTGAGGCTGCATTAAGTATGTATATAAGTGTTAAAAAGAGTACTCTACATTTTATTGAGACCCCTGCACTGACAAAATGTCAAGGTGAAAAAAAATTGCACTCGGAGGACAGAGCGGCTTGTCTGATGAATGGCACTTCACAAAAGAGTCTAGAAGCAGAAGCACACACCACGCCAGTCAAATAGACGACATCAGAAGCTCAATTATGATCTCTAGGGTGTGTGTGAGAGTGTTTGTGCTGGTGGAGCAGGTGTTTCTGCAGTTCTCTGTTTACCTCCACTAGTGGACGGAGCAGAAATACGTAGCCGCAGGCCACGGAAGCCCTAGAACAGTGGGAGGAGACCACAAAGAAGACTTGCACAAACATCGACACACACTAGCTAGAGCTCATCCGTCCTGTCCTGTGATTGGCCACAGACAACATTCCACCAAAACAAAAGATGAGCCACAGAAACAGAACAGAGCTCTTATTTGTGTAGAATGACCTGATAGTCTTCCTGATAGGAACTTAGGCCAGTACGGGATCCATTGAGCATAGATGAGAGCACGGATAGGCTGTGCTCTGTTTACTACACCAGCGTCTGTAATGCCACATTCCACTCCTTCCCTCCTCCCGTCACTTTTACACACTGATTTGAATAGTACGTTTGTGAATGGGAAGCAGACGCATACTTGGACAAACACAACTACATATTGACATAGTGTGCCGGATGTTTGACTCTGATGGTTTATGAAGACGCTTTATTTTGTTAGGACTGATTGGTTTTTGTCACGCTCTTGCATATTTATTTCAGTTTTTCATATCTGCATCCTCACTGAGTCACTGAACTGTAAAATACGTCAAATCAGTCACCACTGGCCTTGGATATAGAGGGCTAAAGAGATCAGCATTGTGTTCCTGTTCTTCCTTCAAAATAGAGGAAAGAGTAAACATTGTCTTATTAAAAATTTACCATTAGGACATCCCAAGAACTCATCTTGAGAGCCGAGTGTGTCTGCGAGTGGGCTTCCAGAGAAGCCTCCCTTCAGAGAATAGTGTGTGTGTGAGGGGACGGGCCAGCAGATGGTGGGGGCCAGGGTCGTGCACCTGCCATTCCAAGCAGTGCACAGTGGTTATCGGGCCCATCAGAGCCCTGACAATACACTAATGATTAGCGACCATCTGCTGCCCCACACAACAGCTCAGAGAGAGATACAGGAGATACAGTTAGATAACCAGTGAAAACATTTGGCACAAGCTTGAAATAAAAGTGAAATCTCTCTTTTGTTGCAGTCCCGCCCCTTTCTCCTTTGATAGACTTGATTTAATTGAAAAGTGTAGCAGTGAAAGAGAGATTGTGTCTATCAATTTTCCTGCTTTTATTTCTAGAGAACAGACTCAGACGACCATCCCCCATCACAACACGCACTTATTCCTTTGAATCCTTGTCCAACATCATTTTAACTTTCTGTCGATTAATATTTCCTCTCATTATTTTCATATTTTAGGGATTATTTTATTTTTGTTCTTTTCCCGCCGATCACCAATCATCAATCTGAATCTGCTGCCCAATCCTTTCTCTCTCTTCATGTCCTCCTTCACCTCTTAGTCCTGTTGTTGTTGACTCTGTAAGTACCTGCTATTGTAGCAGATTTTATAGTGTTAAACTTATCCAAGATGTTCTGTTAAATGCTCTCACTGCTCCCTACTTTTAGCAGCACAGATAAGGCGGATTGCATGCTGCCACAGATTAGACATTGTTGAGAAGCTTTATTTGGTGACCAAGTAAATGGCAAACATGCACACACACATACACGGGTGATTTTCAAGAAACCTGCCATCTGCTTGTTATGTTTCGCCTTACAATCAATAGAATAACTTAAAGAAAATTATGTATTTTATTTTTGCATTATTGTTATGACAAATACATACTCCCCCAGTATGGAAAAAATAACATGCTATCCCAGTAATATGTGTAGTACTGCTCTTATTTTATTCTAATATAAAAATACCTTGTTATATTTCACATTACAATCAATAAAATAGCTTAAAGAAAATTAGGCCTATTTTAATATATATGTATATATATGTGTGTGTGTGTGTGTGTGTGTGTGTAATATCACAAATATGGGAAAAATAACACGCTATCACAGTAATGTGTTGTACTGCTGTAATTGTTTTTCTAATATAAAAATACCCAGTAATAATAATAAACAACAATAATCACCACTAAAACAATTTATTTATATGAATTTCTCAAGTTTTGTGAGAATAACTCACAAATAGCACCTTCATCTTATACCCCTTCTGACTTTCTTGGGATAGTATGTATCTATGTACCTCTGACCTTGACTTCTTGGATCAACACGGTACATTTATCACTCTCCATCATTTCTGTACTTCATTTGCATGTAAAGTATATAACATTTAACATGTTAACGTCCACTTAACATCTGTATGTGTGTGTTTAGCATGTGGCAATGAGTGGGATGTGGCTGTAAAATATCATTTGAAATCTGCATAGGGCGCTCTTTTTAAGCACGTGCCGTGTGTGGGAATAATTGCATGGCATGTGGCCTGATTCTGAATGAATACTCCTTTTCTCCCCTGCTGAGCTAAGTGATCTGAGCGTGTGTGGCAGGGGAAGCAGAATATATAGTGTTGCTTTACAGTCATCAAATGATTTTAAATGGCTCCTTGGGCATTATCTTTGCCGCTGTTTTTTTGATTTGTATAAAAGGGAATGACTATAAGATCTGCTGAGCTCACACACACTTATGCACACACTTTCTTATTCATGGCTGACGATTATTTCCATGTGACCGCTGAGCTCTGTTGGCTTAGTTGGCTGTAGTGTTATGAGATTAGACTGTGACATTTACACATGAAGATCATCACACCACGCATACAGTATAACCTTTTACCCAGACATCTCTCTACCTCTCTTCCAGTAGCTGATGATGTCCAGACTGTTGCAGGTTGGCATTGAGCTGAGAATCTGTCATAGATGTGTTAACAAATCGTTCCTCGTACAGTAGTCCACATATTTTGTAATGTTTTGTAACACAGACAGCCACATTTCAATGAGGGGATGCCTTCAATTTTTTATTTTGTAGGTCACTTGCTAGCTTAAAGTTTTACTAAAAATGAATGGCTGCAAATCGCTGACAGTGTGAACATCCCTAATGGAAGATCCTGCTGAGTGAAGATGAACAGAAACATTATTTCTACCCCACGGGTTAAAACTGATACCCCCATCTATGATATATGAGAGCAGCGTAGATAAATAAATTAGTAACACTAGCACATGTTTACAGTACAGTCAGTCACTCAGCTGCTTTTCTCACTACTGTAAATATGCCTTGTGTGTGAGAACAGTTGTGTGTTTTATGTGTGTGAGAACACCAGGCTGTTCCCGGCCTGGCTGCAGGGGGCTAAATTTAACCTGTGTGAAATAAATAAAAAATGAGTCGCAGGACAAATGTGTGTGCGGAGCGGGGATCGTTTTGGGGGTTTGGGGGCAGCGGGTTCACAGGCTGTCGACTAGAACCAGCGGGGTCCGGATTACAGCTGCTTTAAATACCTGCGCTGATTTCTCACACAGGCATGAGGAAGTTTCAATGTCATGAATGTGTTTAGGAAGCAATATGTTGCACTCAGCTATGTAGATCTGAAGTTGTTTATGAGTTGAGAGATTACTATGAGAGACAAAACAAGAAGGAGAGAGATTGGGGAGGGGATTTGAGGTCAGAGGGTTCAAGAAGACCTCCCACTTCTGGTTTCCATCTGCTCTTACTGATATTTGAATTTGAGCATATTTACATTTAGCTTTTATATTATTTGATTAGATGTTAAACAAATTCTTGTTTACGTTATTATTATTAAATTACAGCTGTGCAATATTTTTTGAGTTATTAAAAGAACCAGCTCAAATGAGTCATGTGTTCATCAGTTTGACTATTGTTATTGTTAGCTAAAACGAAACTAGTTAAATTGTTTTCATCAATTGCAAAACATGTAAAACGTAAAATAAAATTTTTAGGAGAAAAAAATAGCTCAAGTAAAATCAAATTTATCTCTTTCATGTGATACTGATTCCTGTAGGACACACTGAAAAGTCAGATCTGAATGAAGTTTGAGGAAAAAGACAGATAAAATTATCCAGTTCCTCCCTCTGCTCATTCATCTCTCTGTGTCTCTGTTGAGTGCTTGTCCCATGACCTCATGGCTCTTTCTTTCCCCTCGTTCATTGGTGCTGTTTTTTTTTTTTCTCTGCCTTTCCGGATCAGAATGGGACATCCATGAAATTGCCAAGCTTCCTCTTGCTTAATTAGCTGTGTGAAATTCAAGCTGCCTCTCTGACCTCCACACACACAAACTCACATGACTACAGCCCTGTGGCATCAGTGTAAATGTGAGAATCAGCGAGAGAGGGAAAGGGATCTGTTGTCTATTTTGAGTCTATTTATACACATGACGAAAGCAGACCACCCGACATGGTACTCTGAGAGTATGGATACAAGCAGTCAAGTTCAAGTTCACATCAAGGTTTCCACTGTGCTGTCATGTAAGAGGTTACACTGATGCTTCTGTAGTCAATATAGTGCCTTTGTTTTAGAGGTGGTTTCTCTGAAGCACTCAGTGGTGACCGTAAAGTAGGTTAGGTCATATAATGCCATTATCCATTTATGAGCAACTATAGAAGCTGAACACACATCATACCCTCCATTAGCACAAACTTTTTAAAAACTAATAGTGTAAATAATAAAGTGAATCTTTTGACTTTATAGCAAATAAATAAATAACAGGATTCGTAACTCGTTGATTAACCACCATAGTACGATGCAATATTGTGGAAACAAACTGCGTAGTCACGACTTTTTTTCGAACATGGTTGCATCTCCGTTGCTTGAACCACATTAGTTCAACAATGTAGGGCCATTGTTAAAGACATCATATGCATTGTTGTGGAAAACTGATTAGAGATCTCTGAAGATGCTGCTGTATTGAACATAGCACCTGGTGATTAATTTACTATTTTTTTGTAGCACATATTTTGGATCACAGTTTTTGAAAATAGAGATTTATAAATGAATTAGCTTGTAAGGTTTGTTAGGGTTGGACAATATTTGGCCAGGATAAAATTATTTGAAAATCTGGAATCTGAGGGCAAAAAAAAAAAAAAAAAAATACAAAAACTTTATTTTACAAAATATCTTCATGGAACACGATCTTTACTTAATATCCTAATTATTTTTGGCATAGAAGATAAATCCATAATTTTGAACCATACAATGTATTTTTGGCTATTGCTACAAATATACCCAAGTGACTAAAGACTATTTTTTGTGCTACAGGGTCACATATGTCTTACTAACACAAGGATCACGTGCTGTAATTTCAACCAATAAGTTTGCGAAGCTGTTTGCGAATGCTCATTTGAACTGTGGTTTCGTGAAACACAAAATCGTTGAACAATGTTGGCAACGACATAAGTCATGACCATAGTTGGCTAATGCTCCTTTTGGGAAACGCACCCCAGTTTAATAAAGATAATAATCAACAGAAACCAAAATTTGATCAGTTTTTGCTTCACAAAAATGAGATAATAAGAATGATTTGTTCATGAATTGGACTACTATATAGGACAGAGTCTTTTTAGAGTGGACGTTTAAACTTGGGATGTTGCATTCAGAGCATTGACCAATCAGAAGAAAGGGCTGGAACCAATAGTTTGAGCTATTTTTTTAGTATTGTCGTTTGCCATTGTTACTGTTTTAGATATAATTTTTATCATTGGTGCTTTTTTATACCCTCAGGGTGAGGCAGCAGCGTAAACATGTTTTCTGCTGTTTTTCCCACAGTCGGTAAAGTTGAAAGGACATCAGGAAAGCACCTACTCTTCCTCTCTCAGTTCCTCTCTGACAGTTCTGTCAGCACTTAACTGTAAGAGTAATACCTCGTAATAACACACAGAGGGAGGTATCAAAGAGCAGGAAAAGATGAGGCTCTTTACGACCGTGAAAACGCTTGACCTCTCGCTGGCCCCTCCTCCCTGACTTCACCCAGCTCTCCGTGAGAGAATGCAGCCCTACTGACGTTCATGGGAATTACTTCCATCCCTGTTGGAGTGGATGTTGTGATATCGGGCTCACATGCGGAAGTGTTGGGAATGTGTGCGGGGAGTCCAGATAATGGGAGCGATTATGGCGTGCCGTATAGCCGATGGCCGTGAATCAAGGGTTTGTTAAGTGTGTGTGAGAGTGAGTCTCGCTCTATGAAAACAGCTCTTGTTCTAGGCGGATGAAAAGCAGGAGGAGGAGATCAGAGGAGGTGGGGGTGGTGCTAGATCACAAACAGGCAGGACAGGCCCAGGGGTTTGTGTTTGCAGAGACTTCCGCCCAATGTGAGGCTTACATGCAAATGAAACCTCACAAACAAGTACAACGGGTGAGAGGTCAGGACAGTGATCTAGTCTTGTAAACAGAACCCAGACAGTGGCAAGAGAGAGAAGCAAACTGTCAAATGACACTCTGATGTTTACTTTTCAAACATAAAGGTGATGCAAGTTATTTTCTTTCTCTCTTATAAGACCATTCAGACAGGATGGATTCTTGCATTGGCAGGAATTGTATTAATTGTTTAATAATTTTGGAAATGTGCACAGACAAATTATTGTTTTATATCTCAATATATGCTAGCTATATATATGAACTTTTCTAAAATTACATTGTGACCCATTTATGCAATGAGAGAAAAAAATATTAAGCATAATTTTGTAAAGTCAGCAAGGTGCTTACAAAATTAAATGATTGGGTTTAAATATTAAAGCCACAGCAAAAGTAAGCTATAACATTAATTTTAGATATTTAAAATAAATGGATATAGATATTGTGTCCACAAATTAAGAGTTAATTTCCACAATGTTTTTTTTCATGGCCACATTTTATAAAGTGACCCTGGACCACAAAACCAGTCATAAGGGTCAATTTTTCAAAATGAAGATTTATATGTTACCTGAAAGCTGGGTAAATAGGCTTTCTATTGATGTATGGTCTGTTAGAACAGGAAAATATTTGGCTGAGATGCAATTATTTGAAAATCTGGATCTGAGGGTGCAAAAATTTCGAAATATTGAGAAAACCGCCTTCAAAGTTGTCCAAATGAAGTTCTTAGCAATGCGCATAACTGATCAAAAATTAAGTTTTGATATATTTACAGTAGTGAATATCTTCATGAAACATGATATTTACTTGTTTACTTACTAGCACAAAATGTGTAAATATTGTGGAATGTGAGCCCTTAGAAATTTCACATTTTCTGCGGGCCTCCAAGGACCTCCTTTTAGTCCCCTGGGGGTCCCAATATACTGTCCTATTCCAACTTAACATGCAAAAACAATCAGGGGTGCATTTCCCAGAAGCAACTATGGTCTCAAGTTCCATCGTTACCAATAGAGTTCAGTTGTACTATAACCATATTTAGCTAATGCGCCCCAAATATGTTACCTCAGAATGTGCAAGTCTAAATTTAAATATTTAAATATTAAATGACATTTCACATGGATGTTGCTGAACATTTAAGGCTGTTTGGCGTGGTGGTGGTGGTGGATGTGTTGTATTTCTGTGCTCTTTCCGTCAGCTGCATAGTGCTAAATGTCAGCGAGTGTTTCCCTCGTCGGTCTCGGAGCACCTGCCACTTCTGTTGCGCGTAGCAAAAGAGCGCGCATTCCTTACTTGGTAAAGGAGAGAATGAGAGAGGGGGAGCATGTAACCTTTTATCCCCCCCCACTAGTCTGCTTCATTCCTTGTGTATAAATCACACACGGACAGTCATGGAAAAACACACACCGCTCTGTGAAAAGAGAAGATTTTCCACACAAGGCACAGAGGAATATGATAGTATTTCAGAAAAATGCAGAAACATTGAATGCCCATAAAAGGCTGTTGTGTTATGTGACAGCAGCGCGACCGTGTTGATCTCAAGGAACATTGTGTTTTATTGGTTTGTGTGCTTTCTCTGTCTGGATATTTATAGACATCGCATTTATGTGCTCTCTCTCTTATTTCTTGCAGACTAAACAGAGCCGGTCTCCTCATTACGCCATCGAGAGGAGAAGAGGAGGCGCTCCTGTGGACAGATGGACCTGCTACTGCTGCTTCTTCAGCTTTTTGCTGATCCTTGACCTCCTGAATCCATTCGAATGGCCGTCGTCACAGCAACACGGACACTTGACCCCAGCGCGAGGCATGACGATGACTCAAAGACACAGAGGCGGGACTTCCTGTCCATCTGTTACTCACTCCAATCCCTCAGTTTCTGTGTTATGGACCTTTTTTACCACTGGTTTTGTTACGAGCTCTGGACTTCGAGTGGCCAGTGTCCCTCAACCCCCTCCAAAACCCTGTGAACCAAACACAAAAAGAGACATCCGACCGACACATGCACGCAACACCTGTCGCACAAGTCGCTTATTTATTTATCCCCGTGGCGGCGACGTGCATGCGTGCGTGTGTGTGTGTGTGTGTGTGTTCACTCACAACACTGCACAAAGGCGGCATTTCAGAAATTTACTCAATTGGAAATCTGAAAAAAGCAGTCACTTGGAAACCCTACCTCAGAACGAGCCAGGTTATGACTTACAAAAAGAATATATATATAAATATATATATTGAGAAACTAATTTATTTTTACAAGTGAATGTTTTCTTAAAAAACAAAACAAAACAAAAAAACACCAATCCAAAGCCTTACTGACTGTACTGTCAAACAGTGTTTTCTGGAGGACCTGCATACACTCACGAGAGTATCAAAGATTACTGTTTGCCATGAATGTGTTGTACTGCAGCCGAGGAAGGTCTTGCGCTGCAATCAAAGATCTATTAACGTTATTTTGCATTCTACACAGATATTTAACAGATTTTAATATAATGCTATTTATCGGAGCTGGTAAAGGACCGGACGGGTGGCCGCCTGCCCGCCACCGCGCACATATGCAAAGCAGGCTTCCAGAGTTATCTGTTTTGGAACGAAGCCACACGCGATTAACACACAACCCTTACGGTACGCTAGATGAATGATGTCGTGCGCCTCGGGTCAGAGAGAGGAGAATCTCACCTCAAGCCTAGGCACGCTAGCACACTTTAACGACCCAGAAGCCTCTGCTGACTTGCCCTCTCTCACTGCTCTGAACACACAGGCTTCCCTTCGCCTTACACCCGCACCCGTCGGCTCAAGCGAGAGTGATAGATTCAGGGACGTCTCAGAAGGCCTGACACCATTAATGCTGCTCCCTACCGTCAAACAGGGATAGACTCGTCAGAACCAATGCTTTGTCTTGCACTTACAAACTCCTTAGATTGTAACACAAGACACTTTTGAATGTAGAGTATTCCGGAGATCTCCACAGGAGGCCAATCGCACGGCCTAAACATCCACCAACAGAGGCAGAGTCGTACGCAAGCAAGCGAAACAAAGTACAACACACACCACACAACTTAAGTATATGAAAACGTTTGCCTAGAAAGCTGTACATAGTGTATAAAGAGATTGCAACTGACGTTTTTAAGTTAAAGATGATAACTTATGTCTTTTTTGTATATAGATATATATATATGGTACGTGTTTGAATGAATTTCCCCCAAACAACTAAAGCACTAATGAAGGTACTTGCCAAAGGCTGAACTTTGGCCTGGCGCTTTTCTTTTCTAACTTATCAGTACGTTTGTAAAAGTATGTACACTGTATAATAAATGCCACTTGGAGGATATTTGATAATGCTATGATATAAAAAGAAATAAAATTCAGTGAATAATACTTGATATTACAAAAATAGGTACAAATTCACAAACGGCATATGCAATATTTACATTTTTTTAAAGATTAGTTTACAGAAAGGAACCAAATGTATAAATACTGTGTTAATATATTTAAAACCTTAAGAACGTTTTTTGCTGTACACCTTTTTTCTGCCAACTTTTAAATGGAAAAGTGTTTTTTTTTTCTTTCTCTCATTGTTCTTTTTTGCTGTTGGATCTTATCAGTAATTTCTTATGCGAATGCTGTTTCTCAGTATGGAAAGCTTGAATATTTCAATGCCTGAGCGAGTTTTTTGTTTTTTCCTGTGTCTTCCATTGTATATACTTCATATTCTTTGCATTGTGATGCTACTTAGAAATGATAATTTAAACTTAGTGTAATTAGCATTGCTTTAGAACTGTATTGATTCTGAATAGCCACATGCAATAAAAAATTAACATTATTTAAGAAACCTGGCGCCTCTGCTCATGTCTGTTTCATAGCTTACAAATGACACGACTTGTGCGACTTCCTGAAAACAACTTGGCTCCTCCAGACAGCAGATGTCTTCATTCATCATCTGAGCAACGTCCCAGACACGTCACACACAAACACTCAGAATACATTCAATCTAAGTGATGTAACTTTAAAGGAGTCTGTGCGGTTAATTAAACGCAGACTAAACAAATAGTTCATGAAGACACTCACAATAGTCTGATCTACTGTCTGACCCAGAATACATAACTGACTAAAGGGATTATACATTTTCCTGCCTAAAGCCATATGATGAAGGATTATTAATTCTCAAGCCCCTGCTAATTAAAATGGTAATTAAGTCTTGGGATTGCACAGCCTGGTCAGTGCCAACAGTGTGGGGGTTTGGGTCGGGTGACAAAAGGATCAAAATAAACAGGTCTGGGATCCTTCCCTCTGGCCTTCCTCAGCAGATGCAGGGGTTCCTGGGATCCCGCTGAGCTGAGACTGGACGGCTTTCTGTGTCAAGACTCCCTGATATGTTCGGTCAGCATGTCCTGAACGATTAGACAGATTTATGCCAGTTTTCGAGCCAGCTTTAAGCAGCACTTTGACTCATGTCTCATTTAAATATTACGTGAAATGCTGGCAGTTTCCCACAAATCTCTGCCTCAGAACGTTACAATCAGTAAATGCACTGACTTCTGGGAAAAACTGGGCGAGTCAGACTCACTTTTTCTGAGATACTGTGCAGGTATATGATTGAGACCAAAAAAGACCCAGGAGGCTTGAATGAGAGCAGGGAGAATGTCCCTGAGAAAATGGCTTTCCTCAATTTGCTGACAATCCCATTATCCATCACAGCCCTCATCAGCTACAAACAGCTCGTTTGGACCAATTAAGCACGCTAATTGATCTTATTAAATAATAAAAGGTAATGGATGATTAAAATCATCTTGTAGATGGGAGAAGGGCTACTCAGGCTTGATGATGGAGAACCAAAAGTGTTTACTATACATATAGCAACACTGTATCCATTTTTTATTTATTTAATTAATATACAAAAACATCGAAATACCTGATTTAAATTTTACAAGTGAACACACCACACATAACAGAGCGATACACTGTGGAAATAAATTATTTTCATTTTTCTCTTAAAGGGATAGTTCACCCAAAAATGAAAAGTCTGTCATAAATGACTCACCCTCATGTCATTTCAAACCTGTAAAAGTTTCGTTCATTTTCAGAACACAAATGAATATATTTTTATTTTATATATATTATATCTGACTCTCCATAGACAACAACACAACTGACATGGCCCAGAAAGGTAGTAAGGACATCCTTAAAATAGTCCATGACAGTGGTTCAACTATAATATTATGAAGCTACACGAACACTTAAAGAAAAAATACAATAATTTTCATCAATTTAGTCTCTTCCATGTGATAATAATAATAATAATAATACATATATAACATTATTATTATTATTATTATTATTATTATAAGGCTATTTATTTATTATAAGCAATGTATCATTTTATTGGGACAATTAAAACAGTTAAACTATAATTGTTGTTGTTTTTGAGATCTACCATGTAATTAAACCATGTAAAGATGAATATAGATATATAGATAGATAGATGGATAGATGGATGAAAATCTTCCCTAAAATGATGAGTCAGACTTTTCCTCTTGCTGGAAAAAAAAAGCCTCAATAATGCAAACCTGTTTAAAGCAGGGCTCCTGACTGTCCTGGGGTCAAATCTATAAAACTCAGAGTAACAGTGTTGATTAAGGGTCATTTTAGTTGCATATTACAGTATATCGCTACACAGGTTATATTGAAACATGTGCACTGATACTACCGTGCTGTTCTGCTGAGGGGCATAATGAGCTTTAATAATGAGAGAGAGAGAGTACAAGCCATCTGAGGGTTAAACTAATCATGTTAAGTGTATGAGACATGCTAAAGTGCAACATATTAAATAGACATTATCTGGTTAGACGTGTTCCCTAAATGACCATACACCATATATATGCACTGTGCCTCAGAGAGACTTGAGGAGCTGGAAGACCTAATGCTGCAAAAGAAGTCAAGGTTTCTGAGCACTTGTGTTCAAATAGAACTATAAATGCATTTTTCAGTGCGCATGTGTCTGAAAATATATATGTGCACTGCTGTTTCACTTACACAGTGTATCAGGTCAAATAGTTGTATGTTTTCAAAGCCTGAATTTTTAGTCAGAAGAGCTCTGGTCTGTTTCAGCTCATGTTGATATGATTTCATACAGAAATCGAAGGTTTAGTGTAAAGCTATTGAGTGAAATGCTTTTAAAACTTCCAACTTCTAGGAAGTTAACCTGTCGATACCAGCTTTTATGGTCTCAAATTCAATTACTGCTATTTTTATCAGAAAAGACATGACATGAAACAGTTAGCAGTGGAAGGGCAGAAAAACTTATGTTCCTTCAACATGCACAGATATTTCCAATTTGTGTAATAAATGAGCAATACATATTCATTGTTCCTTATTCTCAACTATGTAAAATGTCCAGGTTTTGTCTTTGTTTTCATATATGCTGAAAGTAATAAATGAAAAGTTAGTGACTAGTGTTACAACTGACTTTAAATTCAGCTATTAGCATCATGCTAACTTTTAACCCTAAACAAAAAAAAAATTAAATATATATAAATAAATATCTTTTTTTATTCTCAAAATAAATTTAGTATGAAATGTTTCACAAAGCAAAACAATCAACACTACTGTTTTTCACAATTAATTCGTACATATTAATTTGTGCGATTTCACTTGTATGATTTTGTGCGTTTTTTAGGGGCAAGGTTGGGGGTTGTCATTTGTACAATTTCCTATTAATATAAATTACATCTGTTTTTTTTTTTTTCACAAAAGATATGAATTTGCACTAACAAGGTTGTAAACATGCAATACTCCACAATTAAAAGTGCGTATGTCTGAGCAGACATACTGCATAAAGAAAGAGACGCATACGCACGTTTTCTGTTTGCACGTTCATTCTATGAATCGCATGTACACATATCGGAGAAACGATCGTAGATCAAATTTAGGATGGTTTCTGTGCAACATTTTATAAATGATGCCCCAGTTGGTCAAAAAGTTGCATAAACTCATAGACTTTATTTTGCCCATAAAATTTGCCTATTGTGATCACACCAATCCACCATATTTGTTCAGTCAATCAGAAACCTCATTTTAATTTCTTGCTCTGTGAGACTATGAAAGCCATTAAATGTGTTGCTCAGTAAGTGTGCTGGTGTACTGAAAGTAATGGTGAGGCTGAGGTGAGACGCCAAGTGTTTCTCAGCTGATTCATGTTGGACTTTCAGCATTGCGTAAGCACTGGAATATTTTATTTTTTTCGGCTGCTGTTGTGAAGGCAAGCTCAGAGGAGGGATTAGCTCTCTCCCACCCTCCCTCTCTCGCTCTTTCTCTGTCTCTCCCTTGCTATGCAGGCCAGATCTGACCTGCAGAAACTCGCCAGACAGACAGATGAACTATCAAAGACACCCTCTTCCACTCTTTCCTTTACTCTTTCTGTCTGTCTGGCAAACAGATGCTGATAGGTCAGACAGAGTAATAGGGTTGCTCCATACAAACATGCAATGAACAAAGGCAGCGTGAGGCATACAAAGAGCTCATGAGACTGAAAACAGACAAACACAAACACCTGAGCACACCTGGGATGACTCACTATTAACTTGGCCAGTATTCAGGGGGTGAGCTCATGGTCGCCCTCCCCCCTCTCTTTTTCCTCTTTTGCCTTTGTTGTTTTCCCAGAACTCACAGTAGCAGCAAGGAGGGGTGGGGTTTAGATTTGACCCGCCCACAGCTCACCTGCTTCAACATATAAACAACACAACTTCATTTATTTATCACAGCTTTCACACTATTATTATTGTAATAAATGTTACCTGAGCATCGAATCAGCATATTAAAATTCAGCTTTGACATTAACAATAGGAAATTTCACAATATTACTTTTGTTTTACCGTATTTTCTGCTCAGGTAAATGCAGCCCTGTGAACATAAGAAGCTTGTTCAATTGCAGGCAGCTGTATATTACCAGCCATTTCCAAGTATATGGTTATATTATAAATATTATGCACAGTTTGCTAGATTAGGGGTGACACAGCTCTGATCTTATCCCACTCCCTCCTAAACATAAAGCAAGCCAGCTGCAGAAAACAACCACAAAAACAAACATGTAATAAATGGTGTAAATGCCAAAAAAAAAAAAAAAAAAGACTAGACATCTGAAATCAATCAGGCTGATAAGGGAGTGTCCATGAGTCACAAATTCAGATGAAATTCTGTGTCAGCTCACAGCCTCATGTGTGTCTCTGGCTCATCAGTGTTTCACAAACATGTTGACTCTCTGGGAGCTTACAGGAAACTCTTTGAGAAAATATGTGGGAATTAATCAATTCTCACTCACTAACTTTGTCTCGCTTTCTTTCTCCTTGCTCAGACAAGTCATGGAATGTGGCCTCTCTCTTCTTCTGTGGCTGCTTCCTTCTTTCCTGCTTGTTTACGCCTGGCCGCAGCCTGTGGCTCTTTCCCAGGCCTGACTGGGATGAGTGGGAATGTTTGCTGTTTCCGGGGGGCTAAGTCCAGACTCCCATCTCTCTCACACGCCCTAACCAGCATGCAAACAACAACGGATGACCCACAACCACATCCACCCAATCGCAAAAGCTACTATCACACCATGTCGATGAGCAGATTTATCTTTTAACTTTTTCCTGACATGTTCTTCTTTTAAACAGCTCCTCGGAATTGTAATGAAGACACACTGAAGTGATAAGCAGGTTCATGCAAAGTCTGCACCCACACAGTTCCCCAGAAAGCACACCTGTTATTCATCATGTGTATATTTTAAACGTTTTACCAGTAACGGACTAGTACAAGGATCAACTGTAGGCATGGTCACAACTGTAAAGGAGAAAAAACTGGAACATGAGCAAGAACAAGTATTTATTGTCATTTCTTTTTTTCTTAGCAGACCATGTACTTTTATGTCACAAACACACACGCATGGAGTTTAGAAGGAAGTTTTAGATAAAACTTTAGGTAGAATTTTAGATGTTTAGAAATTTAGTTAGAAATGTTGCATTACAAAACAAATAAATCAATGCATTAATGTGAATAGTGTATTTTACCGTATATGTGTGTG
>JAUMHE010000056.1:4744332-4764240 GCA_032359235.1 Enteromius mattozi
GTCATAGCATGAGACTCCAACCGCACAGAGCAATTTCACCAAAAATGGCTCTTTTTGGAAGAAAGAAAGAATTTGGTAAAGTTGTACAATTTTCACTTAATGTATTCACTCACTTAAGTCATTCTAAACCTTTTTTTAGAACACAAAAGGAGATGTTTAGCAGAATGTCTGGGCAGCTGCTGCTGTCCATAGACAGCATTTCTATTTCTATCTGTTTTCTTAATGCTTTTTAATGATCTTATTGTGAACTTACTGATTTATTTTATTTTTTGACGTAGTAACTACTTTATTTTGATACTTCTCTCTGGTGAAATATGATGACTTTCTGCAATCAGTTAATTTGTCCTCTTATTTTGGATGTACAATGTTGGGACATTTTTAAAAAAATGAAAAAAATAAGTAAAAAAAATAAATAATAATAAAAGCCACTTCTATCTACTTCACTTCTATCTACTAAATCATCTAATTTCAAATTTGATGCCTGCTACAGGTCTCAAAAAAGTTAGCACAGGGGCAACAAAAGGATGAAAAAGCAGTAAATTTGGAAAAGATTCAGCTGGGAGAACATCTAGCAACTAATTAAGTTAATTGATATCAGGTTTGTAACATGATTTGCTATAAAAGAGATGTCTTAGAGAGGCAGATGCTCTGTGAAAGAGCGTGTAAAAAGATTCTGGAATACTTTATGAACAACGTTCCTAGATGTCAAATCTCATCAACTACAGTGCATAACATCATCAAAAGAAACTGAAGAAAACTTTGTTGGATGCCCATGGTCTTCAGGCCCTCAGACGACATTGCATCACTCATCGGCATGATTCTGTCATTGACGTTATTAAATGGGCCCAGGAATTCTTCCAGAAACCACTGTTGGTAAACACAATCCGCTGTGCCATCTGCAGATGCCAGCTAAAGTGCTATCATGCAAAAAGGAAACCATATGTGAATGTGGCTCATTTAAAGCATCTCTGATGGTATGGGGGTACATAAGTGCATACGGTAAGGGTATCTTGCATGTTTTGGAAGGCACTATAAATACTAAAAGGTTTTAGAGAAAAATATGCTCCCCTCCAGATGATGTCTATTTCAGGGAAGGCCTTGTTTATTTCAGAAGAACATAAAAAACCATATACTGCAGCTATTACAACAGTATGGCTTCGTAGTTAAAGAATCCAGAGCGATTATTGGCTGCCTGCAGTCAAGATCTTTCACCTGTAACATTTGGTGCATTTGGACCACAAACTCTTCAGTAGCTAGATGCCTATATCAGACAAAAATGGGACAGAATTCAAACACCAGAACTTCAGAAACTCATAACCTTATGTCCAGATGTCTTCAAACTGTTTTGCAAAGAAGAGCAGATGCTACTTGATGGTGAACATGCCCCCATCCCAACTATTTTGAGACCTGTAGCTGGGCATCAAATTTGAAATTGTTTTATTTTGTGCATACAACTGTATAAACTTCTCAGTTTGAACATTTGTTATGTTCTCTATGTTCTATTGTGAATAAAATATTGGCTCATATTGGCTAAAATTCTTTTAGTTTGCTTTTTATATAAAAAAAAAAAACTAAACAAAATAAAAAACCTCCCAACATTTCCGAAATCCAGGTTATAGCTATTTGAACATTTTTGAAATATCTACTGTTATGCTTAAATGAATAGTTCACCCAAAAATTTAAATTTGTTGTTAATTTACTTACCTTGAAGCCATCCAGTATTCTTAAATGAAAGAAAGAAATCCATTTAGATTTGGAATAAATAATGTATCAAGGTAGCAACATTTACTTAAAATATGTGTACCACCCTCAGCATGTGGCTTTTTATTGGGCCTGACGTTTGTGTAAGTAGGATTCATCATTGCTCAGAGAGGCTGTTGACTGTGGAGGAGAGTGTGGAGTGTGTTGTTTTGCGCAGCCGGCTGACGCAGGTGCCTGCAGACTCAGCTGGCGCTCATCCAGGTATGGATTACACACATAACAGCAAAACGGGAGAAAGCAGAGAGAGAAAAAGCGAGGGACAGGGAGAGCAAGGCCTAGATTGACTGTGTGTAGAGATAATGAGTAAGAGAGAGAGGTTGCACCTGTAACCGCACCTGCTTTTTTGGCAGGACTGGGCAGACAGAGAGAAATGCGTTAGCAGTTTGGCTAAAAATAAATTGCTACCCAGGTTCAGAGTCTGGCCGCAAGTATTAATTTCACTGCTGTTTCATCTGCTGATTATCACTACCACAATTAACTGGCATGTCTTTTAAGACTTCTATTTGCTGATCTCTTTTTTTTTTCCTTTCCTAAATAATAGTATGGTGTTAATATAATTTCTTTGTATTAGAACATACTGTAACAGTCTGCACAAATATTGCCTTAAAATTGAGTCCTATTGTGTTATTTTTTTCTGTGAAACACATTCATACAGCTCTTCCACACATTGAAATTTTAATGTGTTGACTGTCAAGGACTAAAAAGGGCAATAAAACCAAAAATACACCATAAATGTTGTCCATGTGACCCATGCATTAAATACCAAACCTTCCAAGCTTTGTGTGATCAATAGACCAAATTTGGGTTCCCTCCCTTTCAGTCGGTCACTCCGAGTCATGGCGGTGACCGACGAATTGGGATCCCAGGGTTACATACGTAACTGAGATGTTGTTTAATGATAATCTACACCTTCACCAAAGTTCTCAAGGGGACTACAGAAGTTATATGGGCTGTATTATATATGGTAGTATTGATGTGAAAGGCCATTGGTCATCAGTGGAAACATATTTAATTGAAGAACACCAAACAGAGCTGCAGTAAATTAGAGATAAATCACCCATTTATAAAAAATGTCATCATTAATTAAAAGAACATTGATCTTAAATTTTAGTCTGTCTTTAGAAGACTCTTGATATAGAACACATATTATATGGACTCTGGCTACATGAAGTTTGATCAAAATTTCTATTGTGTTTAATGGAAAATAAAAACAGCATTTAGGTTGGGAACAGTAGAGTGTAAATGGTGGCATTTTCCATTTTTAAGGTGTTAAATGGGATTTAATCATCCTGAAACACTTGTCGTATTTAAGCATGTGGCTACCTTGCCTGGGAAAAAGAAAGAATTTGCCATTTTTTCAGACCACAATTCCCTCAGCACAGTTTTTTCACAGAACTCACTGCTCAAACTGAAGAAAGCCATGCTGTAAACATTGGAAATCAATGTGGCCAGATAAAGCCCAAAGCTTTTACCAAGCCCAAATGGGGTTTGATGAGGTTACAGGAAGGCTGAAAGTGTGTGTTTGTGTGTGAGAAAAGAGCATGCATAAGACAACTGGGGCCCAGGCAAACGAAATGGGAATAAAACGTCAATGGCATGAGTGTACAGTAAGGGAGGTTAGAGAGACATATGATTTGATACGTCCACCCACAGAGCTTGTTTGGGCCACTGTTTTCACATTTCTTTCTTCATTTACTATTCTCTCTCCTTTATTGATTTGAGGATAGATTTGTTTTGGAGTGAAATTATAAATTAACATTTGCATACATGTTTCTGCTGTTTTTATCCCACTTTTGCCCAAGTAAGTGAACGTTTTTGGATTTCCTTCTTCATAGCCTTATCTTTCTCTGAGCCTGCCACACTTTTCACAAGCCTATAGCTCTGTTCCTATAGTTTTTTTTTAATCAGCCCAGAATGTCACGCTGTCACACATGTGTATTCTCCATTTCTGAAAAGAGCTCTTTATCGTTATGAGCCAGCTGCATGTTGGGAAATTCAAACAGAGAGTGGTGGGAAAGCAGTGGAGTGCTTATCACGCTCAAATAAAGCCTCAATAGCACAGCAGGAGAAGGGAAGAAAATGTACAAGTGAGACGCTAGCTCTATGGGTGGACATTTCCAAAAGCATTGTTTCTGTTATAATTTCCACTCACTCAAGCATAACAGAAAATAAGTGCTGGGCGTTGATTTGCAATACCACACTTGATTTGTTAATTCTCTGGTTGGTATAAAAACAGATGTCTTCTTTGTGGCTACTAGTGAACAATGTATACATTCTAATTATGTTATCTAAATTTGTGCTTCCAAGAAATAAATATATATATATATATATATATATATCAAGAGGCTCCCAGTAATGTTAATTGTACTTTAATATGATGCACTTCTGAAGGAAAAAATTAAATGAGGAAAACAGAGGGTGTGGCTTGTTTTAGGCATTTCATTCATACATAAATTGCGGGGCGTGGTTAAGGGGCCGTCAAACTGACATCGTCAGAGCATTTTCAGATTGGATTAAAAAAATGTTTTATTGTGAACTGTTCTAAAATGATTAGTGTGTAAATGTGACAACTTTTTAAACATAAAGTTACAATAATAATTTCTAGAATTAATTATGATGTTACTTATATGTTAAAGATAATTATGCAAGCATATACAGTAGCTATGTTTTATTTATTTATTTAGATTTATTTTTGCATAATACACTTTAATATAATATTTTATAATATTCTCTTGAATTAAATATTAAGTACAATATGCTTAGTTTTGTTAGAGTTAGATTTAGTTCTGTTAGCCAACACATGACTAGTCTGTAAAAGTGTTTTATTTAAATTAATTTAATTATTATTTACATTTAGGATTGTTTTTCCTACAGATTACAATCCTGTCAAAACAGCCCCGTGATCCCTCTTTGAGTCACAGTTGTTTGTGTCACGTTGTACAACTGTTGTAGAGCATCAAAGCATCACATGGACAATAGGTTTATGTTTCAAGCTGTTAGGCTCAAAACTTCAACCGTTTATCTCAATGAGACCATGTGATTTGAATCTGTTTGTGATGACTGCTTGCCTCTGATCTCATGTTTTGTCTGATCATTTGTGCTGTCAGTTCCTCTTTCTCTGAAGTTGAGCCAGGTTTGGACACTGACATAAGTGTTGTTGTGATCTAATGCAGACTTAACAAAGGCTTCCCTACTGTCACTCTAAACAGGACTTGTTTACATGGTACATGTTCAAGGCTAACACGCTAGTTCCTAGCTTTTGGCCTCTGATGGATTACTCATGGACCACCAGCCATAAACAAAACTGACAGGCACTGTCCAAAAAAAAAAGAAAGAACATTGCTGGTTTTACAAGATACTGGGATGATGGTCTACAACAGCCCTTGAGTGAAACATCCTAATCTCAGTTTGGAAAAAAAAAAAACCCATATGCTGGTTTAGGTATGTTTTAAAGCATGGCTGCTGCAGCATGGAACTAGTTAAACAGGAATTGTGGACAAACCCACAATTTTTACAAAAAAACACATAAAGGTACAAAAGCTGTCACAGGGATATTACCTTATATGTAAGGTGCTTACATATACCATAGGTGCTTCTATGCACAATTTCGGGCATGAAATCAGGTACAAATGTGTACCTGGTAACAAACCACTAACAGTTTTCATACCTTTTTTGAATGAATAGTCACTGCTATACCAGTTACATTGTTTAAAAATTTATTCTTAGGCATCAATGTATATAATGGTGTGTTCAATTCATATCTTTAGTTTTTGGCTGCGTCCATTGTATCCAACACAGTCTCACTCCAACTCGTCACATTTTGGCGCTGTGTCAAAACCCTTTTACGTCACTTTTTGAAGCTCAAGGTACCCCTTTTTAGTCACTTTTCAACATGAAAGGTCCTCCGTTGTTTTAAATAGGAAACCCTTAGCGTCAATATGCCGACGCGATATTTTTTTCTTTTATTGTCATAATTAAAAGATATATTGGGTAAAAACAATGGCATTATTGCATATATGTAGGGGTGGGATTTTGTAAATGTAAACAGTCAAAACAGTTTTATTTAAATTATATTATTTACACATTTATGAGCACGTAACCCAACCCCTGCCCCTAAACCTACCATCTGTTAATAAAACATAAGATGTAGCAGGCAGATACAACCACCATCATAATTTATTTGAAAGATATTAATATTCCAATTCTTTCGAGGCAAAACGATTGATTTGTGAGAGGAATAGACGCGGTCACTGTCTTCGTCTTCCGTATACTTCCTGTGCGCTGCTGCAGTCTGTGCGCAATTTCAAAAAATGCTGCTACAAGAGTCCTTACATCAACACTGGTTGTGAAGGGCCATTCGCTCTTGTGTATCTCGTGACTGTCTTTACTCTTGTCTATCTCGCCAAGCTATGGGACTGGAGTATGTTTTCTGAATGAGATGACAGCGCGTTAACGGAGCAGGATCATTTTTAGTGATTAAAACCTTGTGTTTTACTCTCTTCTTCGCATTAAAGACTTCGTATGGCTTCAGAAGACTTGGAATGTGACAGGACTTGTTTGTAATGTATTTATACTGCTTGTTTATGGTTAGTTTGTGCAATAAATACCTGTACAGTAACTGCATTTGCCTGTGTGTGTGTTTCTATTGTTCAGAGGTGGGTAGGTTTGAGGTAGGGGTGGGGTTTGGTGCTCCAATAAAAGTAAAAAAATATATAATAAATTTATTTATGCATGCAAACCATTACATTAAGCAAAACAACTGAAAGCAATGGAGGACCCTTCACGTTGTAAAACAACTAAAAAGGGGTACCTTGAGCTTCAGAAAGCAACGGAAAAGGGTCTTGACCAAGTGTCAAAATGTGACGAGTTGGAGTGAGACTGTGTTGTTGTATCTGACACGTTTTTTCACTGATGCGCCGAGCACAGTCTCACGGCAATTTGTACATATTTTACGAGGTGGCTAATTCATACAAATTCGTACAACCTCACTTGTACGTATTTTACGAGTTGCCAATTCGTATGAATTTGTACGAATGACCTACACCTAACCCCGCCCCTAGACCTACCCATCAAGGGGGTTTTAGACAAATTGTACAAAATACAGGTAGGTTTAGGGGTGGGGTTAGGTGTAGGTCATTCGTACAAATTCATACGAATTGGCAGCTCGTAAAATACGAGTGAGGTTGTACGAATTTGTACGAATTAGCCACCTCGTACGAATACGTACGAATTGGTCATGAGACTGTGTTAGATGTGCCTCCAACCCGGAAACATTTTGAGTTTCCTACTCATAATAACGTCTTTGTGGTGGCGTTCATATGCGTTCAACACGTAAATATGATCTATCCGACATGACTTGAATGCACCATAAAACAGCACAAATAAAACCGATATATCAATCATGCCCCTACAATGACTGCTTAAAAAAAATCTATTATAGAGCCTTATAGAGCACATGAAAACATCATAAGGATGATCATGCCTCAATCTACAGTCTCATTGTCTCTGCATACATTCGCTGTGCCGTCTGTCTAGCCATTCAGCCGAGGGATCATCTCAATGAAATCAAAGAGCACACGCTTTCACAAATCCAATCAGTCAATAGAGCTAAATGAATCATAGGAAGCATAACCTTGATGTTGGCTCTTCATAACCATGTATTTACTTGTGTGTTCTCCGTTCAAGGCCGATGCTATTACTGTAGGTCTTGTCTAATCAGATAACACCCAATTTTCTAAACTTTTTGTCACGAACCTGCAATAAGCACTTTTATAAGCCTAATTTATCACACATGCATGCAGTGAAGGCAGTGGTGCTTATTGTAAATGGCATAAATCAGTTAAATAAAACCTCTCGTAAAGTCTCTTGCTAATATTATTACAGTGATATCAGTTTGCAAAAATTGGAAAGCTGATTTGATAAGGAGCTTTGAAGATTTGTGCGTCTTGTGTGTCTGTATTGAAGGACAATGTATTATGTGTTTACATGCTTCATTGACAAGACTTAACGGCATTTGGACACTCGTTTATGAGAGACTAAAAGTCTGTTTGAGTCAACGCGTCATACTTTCTGCTTTGTATCTTGGAAATAGAGTATTTTTAGAACAAATGTTTCCATCCCTGATAAACTGCCCATGCCTGGTCGTTCAGATCTTGTTTTTGAATTGTAACAAATATGTGTGGGACACCCAAATAACATCCACTTTTCATGGTGAGTGGTCATTATAGGAATAGGGTGACATAATGTAACAGGCATGCAGAAAAACAGATCTGTGTGGTCCTGTAAACAGCAGGGAGCTCCAAACAGAGGGTCAAGTCTGCAGAAAACATGATTAATGTCTGATACAGATAAATGATTTCATTATGATTGAATGTAACTACTGTATGTGAATGCACTGGAGTGTTGCAGCATAAAAATAAGTGATATTAATAAAACAAAATGCAACTGTTTCCACCTACTGTAGTATTAAAGACACACCCAAATAGACACACCCTATCACATGTTTAAGATGATTATACATTTATAATACTTTTTTTCTTTTTCAATACCTTAAATTTTAACTAACTGAATATTGCTTGTATCACAGGTAGCCATATTTAAACCACGTTCATACTTTTAGTTGCATAAATGTATTGTTTTCCCAATTAACAGATTTGTGCAGCATTTTCAATAAACACATTTTTAAAGACATAATTATTTTAATTAAATCAAATAGATTTGTATGATCACAGCAATAAATGCAATTTCAGATAACTCAAACCACATTTAGAGGTAGCTGAAAGCACATTTGACAAATGAATTGCTGTGGCAAGTCACATCTGCTGAACTTATATTATGTTTTACCCAGAATATGCCTTTAATAGTGGTAAACGTAATTCTGTGGTTCATTGGTGTTTGCTGATGCATGAGCAACATTACTGTGTAGAATAGAGTATGGTTCTGTTTGGATGGAAAGTGGATTTGTGTGTATGGGTTTAGACTTACACATGTGAGTGTTTGAGGGAACCCCTCACAGCATGTTAGCTGTGAATGCTGCTCTTCTGGAGTCAGGCCAGAGCGCTGTGGGCTCCTACTTGTGAAGAAACAGCTTTCAGGCCTTTCATTATTCCAGCAGTTTCCTCCGGATATCCAATGAGACTGGAGGGTGGGGGGGTGCATGATTGCAATCTCTTGCAATCATGTGCTCGTTACAGTGCCTTTTTACATATATTACATGAGGACCTCAAAGAAAGGGGGAATCAAATGACTTTCATCTCATTTTAGGCTTGAAGGAACACAAGTAGTCAATCTGAATTAGTCAAATTCAGTCGCAGATTTCAAATTTAATATATGTAACCCAAACTCTACATCTGAATAAAAATTCATGAATATATATACAATTTCTAATTACTTATTTTCGTAAATGTTAAAGGCACAAAACATGGTTTGTTATGCAGAAAGACTGAATTGGCTTTAAAATGCCAACACTGCACGCCTTATGGATGACTGGTTAATGTGGTTTTCCGTCATTTAATCATCTGATATTTTATTGTTGTCAAGATCAATAGAAAATATACACAAACATATGTTTTTAGATAAAGTTAACCCTTTATTTTAGTGCAAAGGCAGCCAAATAACTGTGAATTTGGGAATAAGACGTGTAGATAATGAGCCTTATTTACATACAAAGTAGGTGTGTTTGTGCTGAAAACAATGACATAATTTACATTTTCACATCTCAGCGCTATTTCACTGCATTTAGCACAGGTAATACTGAATTTGGGTGGTTATTGAATAATAAGCTTTTTTTTTCTTTTTTTGCATTAAACATTGCTTGCAAAAGTAGTCTGTTTAGTCCCTTAAAAGACTAAAGGACTAAATATGAGTTCATTTTTTTTCTGCAAAACACCAAAGAGGATTGGTTTTGGTGGCCACTTACTTCTATTATATGAACAAATACACACTTCTTAACTTAATTTCCAAAGAACAAAGAAAGTTGTTGAAGGTAGGAATGGCATGAGTGTAAATGTAAATGATAATAAACGATGACAGAATTTTAGCTTTTGGCTAAATTTGCCCCGTTAATGTTACCACGTGGATGCAAGGATTTGGAAACATATGCTAGTGGTGTTTTGGAGTCGGCTGAGTGTGTGTGTGCACTGATAGCGATCGGAGGGAGGAAGACTTTTATTAGTTGCGCTTGAGCAAACTGCGCACATGGTCTCGCTCTCTCTGTTTATCATTCACTTAGTGCCACTTCCTCTCTCTGTGCCTCGCTTTCTTTTGCTGTCTCCTGTTTATTCACTCTCTCTGCCTTCTAATATCTCGTGTCAAACCCTGGGTGCAGGAAGGAAGTTATTAGTTCGCTGAATGAAAAAGTGAAAACAGTTGACAGGAAAAGAGTATGTTTTGTTTGTTTATATTTGGGTGTATGCTGGCTGACACTCGACAGGAAGCGCTGAAAACTCTAGGCCAGTTAATAGGAAGTCAATAGTATCCCTATTGATGACAGCGCAGAAAATGAAATGGAAGAGAGGGAAATAATTATTCCAGAGAGGGTGATAACTGTGCAGGTCCAAATGTTTCCTTTTTTCACAACCATTACAGTGAAGAAACCATGAATAAGCTTGTATAAGCTTTTAAGTATCATTATATCAGTGTTTTTTGCATAATAACACTTGAAGTATAACACACCCTCAATCTTTTATGAGTCAGTCAAAGCCAGACCGTTGGTCTAGTTCTCAGTGACACCAAAAACCCAACCTAAGCACACTAAGCTTAATTAAATGAGCTTCTATGGATGCGTCGTTGAAGAACCATGAGTTATCTTTCTCTCCATCAGCATCAGTGTCAACTTCCTGATATTGTTTCCTTTGATGCCTGGTGTAATCAAAGATTAACTGTTATTATCTGTTGATGGCACTTCTTTGACCAAATATTGCTCTGCTCAGATTAACAGGAAAGATGCTGGCAGTGGGGGAAGCTGAAAAATACAGAAGTATCCATTTTCAATAAAAAGCTAGTCATTGGATGGATGGATGAATGGACGTATGCTGACAAGCTCCCAAAAAGACAGACATAAAAAACAAAACAAAACAAAAAAAACATAATGACATCAAGCTATATTCTAAGTCTTCTGAAAGCATTACAACAGTTTTGTGAGAGGAAAGTAAAGCAAAATGTATGCCATTATTCATATTTATTTTGTCAGGTAACTTACTTACTTATTTAAAATCTTTTACTGATTATTTAAAAGAACATAAACTTGATGTTTGCTTCTAGACAAATCCAGCGATGATTTAACACTGAAGGAGGGGCGATAATGAACGTTTGGTCAAAGGAGTAATCTAAATAGAGCTATGTGTGTACTTGAATAATCAAAAATGGATGATTTAAAAAAAAAAAAAAAATGTGAATCAGTTTTTCTTGCTTATTCCCAGACTGTTTCCGCACATTTTGTACCCTGCTTTTATGATGCTCTTTTTAGAAAATTGACATCTGGGGCCTCATTTATGAAGTGTGCGTACGCACAGATTCAATCTTACATGTTTATCAAATCCGTCTTTGATGTGGAAAAGTGCTTGGCGTCACGTCAGGGTCACAAAATGTAAGCTGTTCTTACAGCTCGCTGCTTTAAATTATGATGATTGGTTATATTTTATATGTTAATGACATTAATTAGGAGTCATTTACAAGGCAGAGAGCTGAAACCATTTATTTGCGCACAAGTTCAAGATCATTTGCGATTCATAGATTTCACATAGAAAGAGAGGTGTATGTGAATTTCCTTTCTTACGTTTATTCTATGAATCGCATGTACTGTGTGCATATCTGAGAAATGATTATAAGATCAAATTTCGTTTCTGCACAACATTTTATAAATGAGGCCCCTGGTCATTGTTTACTTGGATAATCGGCAAGATTTCTTATTTTGTGTTACATGGAAAGAAGAAAAAAAAAAGAATATAATAAGAATCTGAAAGGACACGAAGGTGATTAAATGAATTTGTCAGAATTGTCATTTTTAGCAATGCTGATGGAGATGGCTGAACCTTCATACAGCTGTCTTATATAAATTTAGCAATGCTTCAAAAATTACCCGAGTTCCTCAAAATAGCGAGCCCTCAAATTCATAAGACAGTGAAATATATGGATTGTTTCTCTTTTCCCACCCCACTCTTTAAACCTGTCTTAGTGACACCAAGCCATATTAGGGTTTTTTTCCCTAAATTTTCAAGCTCCCTGTTATTGGCTAACTTCTAGAAAGCTTAACCTGAGTGGCATTCTCAGCTTCACACAATGCCCTGTGGTTTTTCCCTGTTTAACGTTTTCCTCATTTCTGTTTTTGCCTCTTCTTTGGGTTTTTCTTTACCACACTGCTTACATTCTGAGCTGTACCTCATTCCTCATCAGATAAGCACTGGATTAGACTGTGTGTGTGTGAGAGAGAGAGAAAGGGAGCCTTTAAGAGTGTTATATGCACAGAAATATATGTGCATGTCAAAAAAATACAGGCTTGAGGCCCCATTTACACCCGCCACATGTCCATGTCCAGGATAGACTTTTTCACTGGAGCAAGCATTATTATGAATTATGGGCAATTTTTTCTAGAAA
Source organism: Enteromius mattozi (assembly GCA_032359235.1). Lineage (NCBI taxonomy): Eukaryota > Metazoa > Chordata > Actinopteri > Cypriniformes > Cyprinidae > Enteromius > Enteromius mattozi. The sequence goes on from JAUMHE010000056.1 coordinate 4,756,687, forward strand.
CGACAATTTCTATCTTATTAATTCTTAATAATTAATTTTGTTTCTTACAAACATGCAGCTTTTTATCTCACAAGACATTAATTGATGGACTGGAGTGGATTATTTGTGGATTATTGTGATGTTTTATTAGTTGTGTGGACTCTGATGAAGCAAACACGTCAACGTCTTGTAAACTTACAGCAAAGCTTCATTTCTGGCTGAACTATTCCTTTAATGTGAATTGGGTCAAATATTTGAGTCTTTCTCGGCTGACCACTTGTGATCAGAATCACCTGAGCGAGATGTTGTAAACAGGGCCAAGATGTTCTGAATGCTGTTTTTCCCACTTCAGGAATGCTGTCAGGAATGTGTTTGTTTTTCTCCAGTGCTACAAAAGAGAGGGAGGATGATGAGACAGTTCAACAAATGAAATAATATAAGCCAAGTCTGAGGCTGAGCAATAACCTATTCGTCATAAGTGTGTGTTGAGCTTCCCTGTCTGCTTTTCATTAAGCTTGTTTTCAGGCCAGATGTTAAGCAACTATCCTGTTCCCGCTCTCTCCTCGTTTTCTTACGCCGCAGCACTGATATGCACTTTTTTCCCTTTTCTAAGGAAATCCCTGGGTTTAAATGAGTTCAACACCAGTACCCAGTGGACTTAAATGGAGGTTAGATTCAGCTGTGGTTAACTGTCGTAAAGGTCCATGTTGATTTGATTAGCGGTTCTCGGTATTCGCCTTATTCAGCCTTACCTGACACCTCAGCTCACAAAACTCTCTTAGCGATTAGCCTAGTTCAAGTGAGGACTCGCACATGACAGCAGGACGTCACAGCTTAATTCTGCTTCTTGTTTTTGGTTTAAGTGTTTAGTTTTGTACAAGAACATTCTTGTTCAAATTAATCTGAAATGAATCTTGGGTGTTTTTGTAATGTGGCTGGTTATCTAAGGCTTCCTGCTGGACAGAGCTAATCCAAAATATTTTGTGAGGCCACTTTAGACCCTCACAATTGTATGTTAGTTTTAATATGTCTAATGTTTAATATCAGGTTATTTGATATTTAAACCAGATCTCATGGCAATTCCTACATATTTTATGAGGGGGCATATTTGTACAAATTCATACGACCTCACTCATATTCACTCACATTAACTCACAAATTAATACAATTTTTGCTAAATCGTACGTATTTTGCAAGTTGCCAATTCGCATGAATTTGTACGAATGACCTACACCTAACCCTGCCCCTGAATGTACCGGTCACTAGGGTTTAGACAAATTGTACAAAATCGCCCTGTTAAAAAGGTTCAACAGCAGTATTTTAGCTGTGGAACAATGAAGCCGCATTATAATCCTTATATGTTTTTGTTTGTGTGTTTGTTTTTCCATTTATGCACAATAAAAAGCTACAGATTCATTGACAAGCACAGTGAAAGATTCATTGACAAGCAAAGTGAAAAGTTTGGTGTTATTTGAATGGTCCCAATCTTGGTATTAATACTAAATCAATCCTAACAGATAGAAGGCACAGTAATAAATAAGCAAGACCTTTTACAAGCAGATGAGACCCATCTTTAAATAAATTAGAGTCATAAAATTATCTGTTGAAAAGCCATGAACGTCCATGTTGTGTTTTTACTGGTTAGTAAGTTTGGAACTGGTTTAGTTGTTTAATACATCTGCCAGTTATCTACTTTTTAGGCTGATAGGGTGCAGAAGATTATTAGCATATTATTATTAATCTACTCTCATCTAACAAAAAATATGTTTTAAGATTTTTTTTTCTAACATTTCCTGTAGGTTTGAAAATGTTAGCTCTAAATATTCTTGGGATATTAAAAATATCCTTTTATTTTAATGTTTTAGTTAAGTAAAGATGATAGTAACTTTATTTTTGAATTTTCCCTAAACATTCTAAAACAAGTAGTAAAATAATAAAAAAAGAAAAGTAAAGAAAAGAATGTTCCATATTAAACAATGTTTAAATAATGTGTCTGTGTGTAATGCTGTGAGTTTAGAACACGCTGATGTAATACGTCTACTCTGAGCCAATCAAGAGCCACTGATCTTCAACATTTAATGGTTCTGGGCCAATCATAGCATTCTGAAGCAGATGGTGCATTTACTTTATGCTATGTAGTTTGTCCTGTAATGTGCTGTATCTCTGCGCCAAATGCACTGCATGAATTTGAACATTTGACACAAAAATGAAAACATCAACAAAAAACAGTGATTGCATATAACATACCCCTCCATGTTTACAAATACAACTCCTGGAGCTGCAGCCATTTAGATGTCGTTTCTGGATAATTATGTCACAAAATGTACCAGTAATTTGAAATGTCTGAATGTTGTATCAGCAAAAGCACAGGACATCACTGCCTGTTTTTGTATTTACCATTACAGTTGTCAAGTCATTTTATGGTAATTTACTATGTCAAAGAGGCTGTAATACAGTCTATGTTTTAGCCAGGACCATGTATTTGTTACGTGATTTCATCATGGTGCAATGTGTACTGTATACCGCTCATTTGGCTAATGTAGTAAGTCATCTGGGTATTCCATGTAACAGAAAATTTGCAAACTGTGCACAGTGTTCACACCACATACTGCAGAATTAGACAATAGCATAGTAGTTTGCTATTCTAAACATAAGCCTTTGTTTACAGAAAAATAAAAGAAAGACAATATCTCTCAATGCTATTAGCCAAACAAATGCACTTTCGGAACTAGTTACATGATAGCAAGTTTAGTATTCAGACGCAGAAAGGCTAGAATAAATATTTGAGGAAGGGGTGCTTCCGGTCCCAAGGCCCTGCCTGTTTGAAGAACAATATTAGCTGTGTTTGTTTAGCTGCAAGTTTATCCAAGCAAGAGGGAGGAGATCTAACACGACAGCACCGAAAGAAATGAATAGTCTGATCGATGACGTTCATGTTGACATATCCTGAAAGATAGATATCGATGGCTGGTTCATTTGCAGTCATTTGTTTTCATTTCATTACGTGAATGTGCTTACCGACATCCATAGGGAGACTTTCTCTTGTGTGGCTATAGGCTGATGAGCGGCGCTGCTCCTAATTATTTATTTGTCCCTCCCCCCAGCACAGCAACTCTATAAAACATTCATTCCCCAAAGGCTTGATTCACACTCATCCACCCAGCCCCCTCTCGAGGGCCGGCTCGCGGCTCCACACATGTGCATGTGTTTGTCTACATGCCTGCTGTTTTGTCTGTCTGTCTGTGTGTGTGTGTTTGTGTGTGTGCGCATGTGTTTGCTTCTTTTGTGTCTTGCAACCTGCAAGAACATGGGGGAAAACAACCTAAAGAGGATAAAAATGAGGTGGGGAAAGAAATGCACATGTGATTCTTGAGAAATGAAACAAAACATTTCCCTCAGCTCACATCAGTTTTGATGTCATATAATGTAAAAAAAAAAAAAAAAAGAAAAAAAATTTTCATCCATAGGTTATGCTCAATTTTTATTTATTTATGTTTTTTTATAAAAAGACATGAATGAGCATGCATAAGCAAAGGCAATTGATTTTTAAAATCACCAAATACATTTTTAGTTTAATTTTCAAGATATTTCTTTTACCAACTTTGTATAAAATGATTCTCAAGTATATTACAACAGTTAGAACATTTTCTTTCTGCAAATTGTGTGTAAAATGGCCATACATTTTCTCATTATGTACAATGTACAATCTATAGACTAAATCTAATTTACATATTAATGTATTTTTGGGGCAACATGTAATGAAAAAAAGAAGTGTAATGATGGAAGTAATAATTGATAAGATTTTCATAAAGATATATAATATTTCATAGAATACTGAAATATTATTTATTTCCCTATTTATTTGTTGTCTCCCAAAAGGTGTAATAAACATGCTTTTAGTCCTGGAGTCCTCATATGAGAATCAACATCCTATTTCGTAACATAAAGTCTTATTTTGATTTGGAACCCTATACCGTTTTTTTGAGTTGTTGTTGATTTGGGATACACAATTTGAAAATTAGACAGATTTAAATAATAATTCCAAAATATCATTATATTTCCATAAGTGTATCATTAAATTAATGTCAGCCATTTTTGAAGAACAAAGAGAGGGAGTGTTCATGATGAAACATCCAATCATTTTGTATCTCTGAAAAGCCTTGAATGTGCTCAGAGAAATTCACTAAAAAATAACGTCCTCATATGAGGGGTTAGCAATATTTCCATTCTGAAATGTATCAGATGTATTCAGAGAATGTCATGTCTGATTATGTGATCAAAATGATGATGCTATGCTACCGGAACCTGTCTTCAGACTATAAATCAATTTAAATATTAAAACCAAGTAAAAAACAGCCTGTGTCTGTAAAAAGTGATAAGTTGACTTCAAAATATTGTGGAGACCTGTTGCCTTAAAATTAAGTAAATAATTATATATATAAAAAAGATAACTTGACAGTTCAAATAACTTATTTTTTTTAATTATTATTTACTTAATTTTAAGGCAACAGGGTTTCTCAATATTTTTACGTTTAAATCAACTTATCACTTTTTACAGTGAGATTACATTTATATCCCGACGTAAAATGCATTGAAACATCTATAAAATTCAAGTCAATTATCACACTGAATGGTCTTTCCAAATTTCACAGAAGAGAGTTCAATGAGAGTTTATAATATTTGTTTATTATTTAGTTTAATAATCATGCTAATGATTTCTGTCAACAATATACCAAGTTTTTTTGAGATTTTTGATAATTTCTCTCATTTTAAGTTTTTTGGTTTATTAATTTATTGATTGATTTAACTTTACTTTTAGCTATTTAAATTCACTAAATGTTACTCCAAGTTGTCTAAAGAAAGAAATTTTAAATGAACTATAGTGCTGAAATGTTACATGTTAAAATGTTATTTATAAGGTCCATTCATTGCAGAATTAGGATTATTATTTCTCTATTTGTTGACTATTTATTTATTTATTTAGCCATTACTACTGGTTCCAATTCAAACTGACAAACAATGTAGTGTTATTTAGTATTTAAGACAATAGCTGAGAGAACCTACACATCTGAAAGCATTGAAAACACATGTGATATGACAAATGCATGGGCATTTTGTAAAAAACATTCTGCAATTTATTCATTCATTTATTCATTGAAGCGAATGCTAGATTTGTCAGTGTTTATAATAAATATTTGACACATTATTTATGTATCAGGGAATGTTGACACTGAGTGAAACACTTGATAAGAAAATGAAATTGCCACAATGTTGCAACAAAGTATGAACATAGAATAAATATATTTAACATATAAATACAATAATAATACATATTTTTAGATCTGTTGTTCGTCCCACAAATCACTGATATGTACATCTACGTAATATGAAGACAAGGGTTCATCATGTAAGAGCTGTATGTGTGTGTGTTTGTTCAGTACTGCACAGCACTAAAACATGTTATGATAGTAGAGATGTGGGTCAGCTCTGGGGCAGGACCGATCTTACATAAGCAGCCATTGTGCCACCCAGCCACACAAACACACTCATGTACCCATTAACACCAGCTACAGAGTATGTAAGATACGGCAAGATCAGTGGCTTACTCAGTATTGTGTTGCACTCTTTCACAACGAAAGATTCTCACTCAAACGTCCACGATTAGAGAGATAACACACACATTTAAAACACAGTGATCAGAACAGAAACTAAGAAAATTCAGTAGAAAAATATTAGCTCATATCTTGCTTTAGATACTTAAGAAAGAGAAGAACTATTCCCATGCATGCACATATGGTCTGGTGAGAACACACACATGAACATATGCAACTATTAATTGTTTTGTTTACAGCTCTGTCACTTGAGTCTTGTGTGTACTCTCCCCACTATCAGATATTGCAAAACGCTGGGAGAAAGAGAGAGAGAAAGCAAAAGAAAATGAAAGAGACTTCCTCCTCGATGACAGTTGCACAACTACCTTAAGAATGTAGTAAACAAGACAATTTCCTTGGTCTCATCAGGTCATTATCACTGTAATCGCAACAACAGTAATCACATGCAAAGGAACAAATAACAAAAAATGCTTCGGGAACTTATGGAAGTGAGTTGTTGATTAAAAAGGCATCAGACTGCAACCACACATTTAATGACTCATGACCAACACTGTGGAAACCTTGGACTTTTTTTTTTTTTTTTCCCAGATTTTCTGCACTGACTATAAAAGAAAATAAGATATTTCGGTAACTAACAAAACAATGTAGTTTTAGTATTCATTCATTTATTCATCAAGATTAATTGCATCCAAAATAAGTCTTTTTCTTACATAATACATGTGTTTGGAAACACACACATACAGTTTATATATTTGAAAGTATTTACATGAAAATGCATTTATATATTTATTTTCTTATATTTTCTATTATATATAAATATATTTCATACATAAACATATTTGTATTAAATATTGACATGCATATATATATATATAAATATATTATGTAAAGAAAAACTTTTATTTTGGATGTGATTAATCATGATCAATCGTTTGACAGCACTCCTAGTACTGTCAAATGATTGATCGTGATTAATCACATCCAAAATAAGTTTTTCTTCACGTAATATGTGTGTGTACATATATATATATATATATATATATATATATATTGTGTGTGTGTATGTATATATATATATATATATTGTGTTGAACACAAATAGGAAATGGAATTTGCCGCGCACTTCAGCGCGCTCGTCATCCAAGACCTGCCGTTTGAAGAATATACTAAAGAATTCTTCAAACTGGCCAAACGGACAGACTTCAGCGGCATCACGCTGATCTCAGCATTTTGCAATTTCCTAGTCCGGATCCAGAGTTTTGGCCAGAGATGCCGATCCTGATTCCCGCGGATTCCAGTCCGCGATGTCCGAGTCTGGTGTCCAAATGACGGCCAGGAGAGCCATTGTCGGGTTCTAGCCCGAATCACGGCCAGGACAGCCGTTGTCACGTCCAGTGTCCGAATCAGAGCGAGGAGAGCCGTTGTCGGGTTCTAGCCCCGAATCACAGCCAGGAGAGCCGTTGTCAGGTCCGGTGTCCGAATCACAGCCAGAAGTGCCGTTGTCGGGTCCTAGCCCCGAATCGGGGCCTGAGAAATCCCCAGACTGCTCCTCCCTGATAACACTATACGACCCAGGGCCGGCACAGTACAACGTGAGGTCACACCTGGTCGGAGGGGGGGATTATGTAGCGTTGTCTGTCTGGTCTTGTCTGTCTGTTTTGGTTTCATTTCGGTTCCACACGTGTCTTGACCTTATTTGGAAGTTCCTGTCTTGTCATTATTAGTTGATTTGTTCCCAACTGTGTCTCACAGGTGTTCTCAGTTTCCCTCTTGTTTCCTTGTGTATTTAATCCATGTCTTTTGAGTTGTCCCTTGTCGGTCGATGTTCAATGTCATTGCGTTTTTGCCAACTGTCTCGGTTCCATGTATCCTGTCTTCCTGGTTTATATTAAATGTTTCCATGTTTCAGTCATCCTACATTTCCCTGCCTTCCTTGCCCGCCGAGAAGCACGGCTCAGCGTGA
>JAUMHE010000056.1:4806147-4818292 GCA_032359235.1 Enteromius mattozi
AGGTGAGGATTTTTACAGGGTTGGAGCTAAACTCTGCAGGACATTGGCACTCCAGGACCGACGTTGCATACCCCTGCGGTAGAGAATGTGTGTAGAGTAGTGGTTTTCAAACCTGTCCTGGAGTCAACCCTGCCCTGTACATTTTGTATGTCTCCCTCATCTAAACACACCTGATTCCACTTATTAGCTCGTTAGTAGAGACTGCAAGACGCGAATTGGGTGTATCTGATATGTAAAACATACAAAATGTGCAGGACAGGGGTGCCTCCAGGACATGTTTGAAAATCACTGGTGTGGAGTATATGGTTAATGGTGGCGAAATGGCAGAAAAAAAGCAAGATTTGCACAGTTTTGTTTAAAACATTGTAAACTATATCCTTTGTCTTGGCTTATTTTTCTGTCTTAAACAGCTGAGAATTTCCACAAAAACTGAATTAAATGGCCACTTGTAGCGAGTGTCATCTGTGGCTGTGATTGCTGTCACCATCTGTACTCGTTCCTTTAGCCGTGAGCTCTGATTGATTGAGAGAATATCCCTGGAAATCCAGCTCCTAACCTGGAATGGAAGAGAGATGCTTTTCCTCCTCACCATACGGAATGTGTCAACACAAGCAGATGGTGTGAGAAGATGAGACAAATTCTTCCTCTTACCCTTGTAACAGGCGTCCTGTTATCAGGAACATCCTGTGTGCTTTAAAAAAAGCGTACAAGTGTTTATGAGGAACCTGTCAGGCCCGGATCATACCAGCGGCTGCTAATTATGTTCACTATAATCTAAACTCAATTTCATTCCAAACTGTCTCTTTATGGGCAGCATGGTTGTGTCTGAATCTATAATCAGTACAGTCATGTACATTTCCATGTAAATGAAAAGCCTGTGAGATCTACAAAAACCATTATTGGCTCTTTCTGTGGAACAGATAAACTTGCTGATATGATTGATTCAACTGAAACTGCTTATCAGAAGATGAGGGCGTCAATTAGTGTTCAGGTGTGGTGCATTTGTTAGCTTTTTTTTAATATGTTATATTGAATGGATCTGCTTATGTGTTCGGATTTATCTAACCGTCTTTTAGCATGTGGTGTTGTTTTGAACATGTGACTCGGGTGGCGTGTGTGTGTGTTGTTCTGTGGTCTGATTTACGAGTCTTTGCTTGTCTTTATGGCCCAGTGAGCGATAAGAGTGTAATCAGCTTACACAAGCACTGCTCCCAGCCCTGCACTGTCTAACAGTAAACACACACCTCATTCAAATCTCCACATTATGCAATATTACACGCTCACATAAGCACCGGTTACATACTCTGTGTGCTGGGCAACTGCTCCGGATGTTTGCTGTTTTGGTCAGGCAGGAGGAAGGCCTCTATTTCTGTCTTGTGAGATTGTAATCTACACTTTACTGTTTTCAGAACACCATCATGTTGAAATAAACAATAACAAGGTAACAGTCCGTGCAAAACTTCAGACATGTAGTGAAAATTAATAATATGCAAAATTGCAAATCGTCCAGTAGGTGTGTTTGCCATATACTACCATTCATGTGTTTATTTTAAGTGTTTTTTTTCATGCTTTTATTAAACAATGATGCATTGAATTAATCCAGTGACAGTAAAGACACACACACATAGATCCGAACCCCAATAATTTTTTTGCCAGTCGACTGACACTGTGCTTTATTGCTGTACAGGAATTTTATAAAACATTTCGAAACAAAATATGTACCAAGACATACATTTTTTCCTTTGCCCACAAACATGTATTGAAGTAATAGGCATATTTATATAGAATTTACAGAAGGATCAAAAACAAGGGAAAAACACATTGACTAAAAAAAAAGACAGCAACAGCCATGATAATTAAATAGTTTGTTGATCTCTGCTTATCTGAGCAAGCACAAGAATCTCAATGAGTTTGTTTTCAATGTGTTGAGATGGAGATGTGTCAGTGTTGTAAGTAGAGAAGGGAGACCGAAAAAAGACAGAGAAGTCTGAGTCAAGAACAAGAGAGAAAAATATGTTTTTTCAAGTCAGTCTTGACCCAAGCTTAACCACATTCTGGACATGGTTTTGACTCTGGCTCGAATGAACCAGTCTCGGCTACAACACTGGGAGATGATGTCTACATATCAGTCTTGGCCAAACTATTTCTGGCCATTGTTTTGCCATAAAAATAATAGGTCTGTTAAATCCAGGCAATGTTGGGTTAAAAGGGTGAGAAGTAGTTCATAACATCATGTTCGAATGGTTCCACAGCACCAGTTAAGACAAAGGGCATGATCCAATGATGTCTATATCTCCACAACGTATCAGACTAAGCACAGGAAAACAGATAGACGGGGCATATACATAAGAGTTCTCATGCGTTAACATACGTTCCCTTTTCAACAACAGAGTAGAAAAATGGGCTCATACTGTACAGTTCTTTTCATTCTCTTTTTGCTTTATAGTATTGATGACAAGTCAATACTAGACATTATAAAATAGCATTTGTTTGTTTCAATAAATAAATGTTTCAAATAATAATATCGTAACCCTGTTAAGCAGTAGCGATGCAAAGCAGCTGTGGATCAAACCCATGAAGTGAGTTCCGGTCTGCGTCAGCACTGGCCTGCACAGTGATTTTAATATGTGTCTCTGATCTGCAGGACTGCATAGCAGTGAAAGATGCTTTTAAACCACCGTCCAATGGAATGGGGAAAGGGACAATTCACATTAGTTGGGAAGAGAAGAGATAGAAGGTATGAGATTCAGAAAGCCTTAGCAGCCCATTTTAGAGCGGTCCATGATGATTTATAGAGACTCACAAAACTGGGCTTTAAAATAGTCTCGGCAATATGTTAATTTAGATTAATTTTAAATGATTTAAGCTCATGTTTCACACTGAAAATAAAATTACTGTTTCAATACAATCATTAAACACAACTGGTTGTATAAACCATACATATTAAGTCACTGTTTTCTCAGATGTATGTACATTCAAATATTGAGACCAAAGACCTTGACATGGATCATTGTGTCAAAGGGGGCTGAATTGGCTTTTTTGAAGGTGTAACATTTGGGTAACTTGTTTTTTTAAGGGTTAGTTTACCCCAAAAAACAAAAATTAACCTGTGTTAACCTCACCCTTGAGGCTTTCTAGGTGTATAGGACTTTCTTCTTTCAGAAAAATCAGATCGGCGTTATAAGCATTATCATTGCAGTCAGGCGGTGTTTCTTTTGAACAGTCCACAAGACATGAAATAAAGTGCACACATCCATAATAAAACATGCCTCACACAGCTTCAGGGCATGAAAAAAGGTCTCCTATAGCAAATCCATGTTTTGTTTGTTAGATAAATATCCATATATTTTATATTTCTAACTGATGTTGTGTGATTAGTGACGAGCGTGGAGAGAGAACAAAACAAAACGCCAGTCACAAAATAGAAGTACAAACAGAGAATTTATAAAGAAAAATATTGGAGGATTTCGATATAATTACTTAGATTTTTAATAACTTCAATTGGATTGATCTGAAAGAATAAAGTTATATACACCTAGGATGCCTCGAAAGTGAGTAAAGGCAGGCTAATTTTAATTTTTGGGTGAACTAACACTTTAAGCACACAGGCATGAAGTAATGAAGCCTAAACAAAACACAGCGGCAAAGTGCAACTTAAACGTACTTGCACAAACACAAATGTTCTGTACAATACATTAAATAGCTTTATACATTTCAAAGATAGGCCGAAGTCCTGTGGCGAGGGACTACGACTAAAGAGTTTACAATGAATAAACAATCATTTTGTACTAAAACAATATTCACACTATAAAACCCACCACTCTAGTCTTTCTGTCATTGCATTCTTGAACATTCAGAAATATCATTCCATTATAAAGACAATAATTTGCCAATAAACACTCCTAATCTGTACATAATCCATCTAGTCAGTCAAACCAAAGTCAACCAGAACCAGAAGGTCAAGTTCTGCTTATTCTCAGACAAGCGCTGTGCTTACGGTGGGTCTCCTGCTGCAAACCCAGTGTTCAAGGTCCAAAAATATTTACCCAAGGTCTTTCAGGTAATAAATCTGCATGTGCACACTGTATGGATAAACCAAATGCCTCAAGGCCTCTGTCTGGAGGCATCTGTGTACCTTCACAAATTAGGAACGACTAGAGAGATAAATAGTTTCAGTGAGACCAGAGGTCATGTGCTGTTTGTACAGGTTGTCTACTAAGGTACGGACATGAGACAATACAACCCAGCATTCGTACAGAAGCACCTTTGAGGGAAAGTCCAAAAACGGTTACGGGAGCTTTCAGAGTCACATCGGCAGTAATATCCATCACTAGCAATGATTGTTCTATCTGAAGGTGTATTTGGAAAATTGTGCTCTTTAACCATTCAATAAAAATCAGGCGTCTTCAAGTTTGTCAACAGTGTGTCTTGCGAAAACTTTCGGTTTTGTGTTGCGGAAGTGTGCGCACATTAGCCTAGAGTGAACAATGAATGTAGTGGACCTGTGATGTTACTGGTGATTTCCCTGAACCCTGACCTCTTCGTAAGGTCACAACCTGTGTGTGATGGTTGCCATCTCTGATGGAGGGTAACCAAAGCACCTGAAAAAGCGTGAGGTGTAGCTGCTTCTCTGAACCTGAAGGAGGACTTTGTTCACAAAGCTAGTCCTAGGAGGTCAACACAAGTCTTGTAAACTTTAAGGTCTGTCGCATCCATGTGTCTCGAGTGCTAGAGTTGGGACAGAACTGGCACTTTTTACCCAACCCAGTCAACGACAACCATGTGGAGTGACCAGCACCAGGGTTTATAACTAAAATATGGCCCACAATGTAGACTGTAGCACACAGTTGAGATACGTTTGCACAGCCCTAAGATAGCGTCGATGAGTTGCAATCAAGGCAATGTGATGAGAACTTCCAAAACAGCGTGATGTTTAGGACACTGTGAATGGGATTCATAACAGCAAGACAATAACTTTATATTTTCAAAGTTGGACTTGATAAGTTATTTGGTCCCAGCTGGCCATTAGATGGAGAGACAGTGTGGAACCAAGGAAGGTTCCAAGGAACCTTTCACTCTTTCAAAAGAAGTGAAGAGAGGAACATGAACCAATTGGGATGCCCTACTCTTCTGAGTTTAGAGTCTGGCTCTGTTTAGAGGACGCCACCCATATATGAAGGGCAAATCATGTGAAGGGCCATCGGGCCTAAGGAGTGGGGTTTAACTGAGGTTTAACTCAGGAAGACCACAATCTCTAGGACGATGATTTCTTTCTGGGACTCTTAGTCTTCACTGTTAGGGTGGGTGACGTGTTTGTGTGGAGCCAAGCGTTCTGCCACTCCGGTCGACCATCACAAACACTCCTCCGCCAGCGCAACAATTCCTGCAGAGTGGCCCGCTGATCCCCACATGCACGTGACCTCTGGAGCACCTGAGGAAATGACAGAAAGGTCATTTTTAGTATGGTGCATAATGGATGTATTCCCAACCCGGCTTCTGGAAAGCTTCCGTTCTGCACACTTCAGGTCCAACCCTGGCTGGTTCAGGTGTGTTTGATTAGGGTTGGATTGCAGAGTAGCCCTCCAGGAGCAGGGTTGGCTACCCCCGATCTACACTACTTACCACCAATTAACGAAATTCCCATATAATTTAGATTGCAACAGTAAAATCACATATAGGTAATGCACAAAGCATCAGGAAATGAAATGCATCCAGCGGTGGTATGAATGAAAATATTGGGTCATATATAAAAAAAAAAAAAAGTGTCCATGATAAAGGAGAGGAACATTCTTTTGGGAAGATTTTGGGAAGTTACACCACATGACATTCTAAACCTGATCTAACTTTGTCATGATCAAAGAATGATTGTTTGTCATGATCATAAAATTCTAAATAGAAAAACAATAGCAGTAAAACCAAACACACATATTCAGGTATCCGTCATTATATGGACAAACTAGGTTTTAGTTATTTAATTAAATTAATAGTGACCTTCTTTGTATACTTACTGGGTGGAAGAGAAAGGGAAATGATTGCAAATACCTCGATTAGAAGAGCCAGAACACTATTCATTCATAACTAGTTGCTTATTAGCATGCATATTCCAAGCATATTGACTGTTTATAAGTACTTATAGAGCACATATTTATGTCTAATTCTGAATGACCATATTCTAAATTTCTTAACCCTTCCCTATACCTAAAGATAGCTACTACAAACAACTACCTTGCTAACTCTATTAATAACAGTAAATTGGGATGTTATTGAGGGAAAACCCTTTGTTAATAGTAAATGTGTTCCCTGTGCTGAAGTGGTAACGAAGGGCCTATTGATGTATAAAACGGTCTCCTGACAGCTGCTGCTGAATGCAACCCTGCTATACACGTGTCCACAAAACCAACCAATGGGTGTCCCTCATCCATCATACAAGAGTAATCAATAAACAGATAAATCAATCCATCCCAATCATCTGCAGCTGGTAAATGCCACAAATGGAACAGGACCTCCTGCTGTGCCTCTGTTCCATTCATGACGGATGCAGGGTTGAATGAAAGTCACATGGCTTTAGTTTGGTCAAAGGAAAAACCCCTGTCCATTTTTTCTCTTTATCTAATAGGTCACCCAGCTGAGTTTGATGGCACCAAGAGACCGTCATTTGTTCTTACTGTTGAAGTTAATAAGTGAAGCTTACAGATCCTTACAAACAGTCTTTTGGACATAAAGACAGAGCTTAGGAAGTACAAATGTGGGCTGTTGACCTGGATCAAACCCTGAACCTATTACTGTCCTTGAGTAAGGTTGCTCTAGGTTAAGCAACCCTGTTGAAAGTGTCAGATATGTGTGGAATGTGCAAAATAATATAACAATTATAGCCAAACAGCAGAAGTGGGTGGGGAAACAAACCATCTGGGACACTCAGTTCTTTAACAATCCATTGACAGAATATATAGCAATTCAGGCTTTGAAATTCAAATGTGATGATATCTCTGGAGGTTTCCAAACAAGATATGCCCCCCGTTATTGCTTAGTGTTTGAATACATGTAAAGCAGCTGGATAAGAATACAACAGTGCAAAAAATGTCATTCTTAAAACAAGATTTAATTATTTCAAAGGCAAATATATAGATGTATTTTCAGAAATAATATAACTTTAAAGTTCATTTTCTTAATCCACTGTTTTTTTTCTTGTTTTAAATAAGAAAAATAAACTTTAAAAATTAAATTAATAATGTATGAGAAAAGAGGAGAGGAGATTTTTATGAGACTCCTTAACTATAACATTGTTACTTAATAAATTAAATGTTAAAAATGTTGAAAAAATAAATAAACAAATAAATGTATTTATTTATAAACAATAATACAATAAAATAAAAAATATACTGGGTATATTAAATAAAACAAAAAACAAGGGGAGAAAATAATTCAAAATAATTATAAATAAAAACAAAAATAATACCTCATTGATAAAATAACACCGCACTCCGCTAAACCCCTTATTTCATAACTATGGGAAAAATATGTTTGCAATGGTTTAAGGAACTGTACAGAAGTAAATCCTTGAGGATTAAATCTGATTATTATTGTTAATCTATCTGTTCTCTGCACGAGGACAGCGTTTAGGAAGAAACGGGGGCCAGTAGAAATCATACAGTAGAGAGTATTGGTACACTATCTGGAATGACGTAACGGGATCCCCTGGCCTATTTTACCGGTCCGCTCTGCAAGGGAACTCATTCGGAAACATCATGAGAGTGTGTGAGTGCAGTGGTACAGTACAGCAGAAGAGCATTCTAGTAACTGCACACACCCACGTACTGCACTGCTCGAAAGTACTGATCCATAATTTACACGTATCTGTGGCCTTTCAGTTCTGACATCACACAGCGATGGCACAGAGTGTACTGAACCCAACAAATTGTGAGCACACACAGTAAGCCAATCACGCACACCCATTAAGACCAAGAACGACGTCTGTGTCAATCACTGCATTCACACCTGTAATGCTATCTGGACGCTGCACAAAGACTCACACAAAGCACCTGGATCACATGCAGCTATTCATATTCAAGCACAGAAACCATTATGTTTAACCTTGCATTATTTATGGGCTTCATCAAAGGGCACACATGCACGCTTTAGAGATGTGGATACAGATAGGCGGGCTACATGACCACTTATACTCCAAATTTAGCCCAGCTTCTCAAACCATCTGGGACATCCAGTTCTTTGACAATCAATTGACAGAATATTCAGTGATTCAGGCTTTGCAATTCAGATGAGATGGGGTCTCTAGGGGTTTCCGAACAAGAAACGGCCGCCATTACAGCTAGTGTTCAAATCCATGTAAAGCACCTGGATAAAAAAGTCAGTAAAAACCCTTAAAAGAATTCTAATGATTTCAGAAGAAAAAGTAAAGGCATATTTTTAGAGAATATATATCTTTATTGCGGCATTTTATCTTGTTTTATACATAATATTTGGTTCTTTGTCTATATTCTGAAATTTATTTATTTTTTATTCTAACACATTTTTAAAAATTAGTTCAGATATTTATTAGATATTATCTTTATTTTACCTTTGAAATGTATAATATATAATATGATCTTGTTTTAAGCATTAATTTGCCAATATGCTTTTAATAATAATAATTTTATATATCTTTGAATTTTTTTTTTATCTTGTTTTAAGTATTAATTTGGCAATATGGTTTAAAAATCAGAAAACAAAAATCAAGATATATTTATAAAGTTAAAATATATTTTCTAAGGGAAAAAACAACAACTGTACCAGTGGAATATTTTAGGCCTTTGTACATACTAAAGACATATGTGAAATGAAGTCTTATTCTTTGATTATTATTAGAATTTTTGGTTTAACAAAGCTTAACCAGTATGTATGTGAAAGAAAGAGAAAAGAAAGAAATATATATTTAGAGAAAGATATTCTCTAAGTTGTTTCAGCTTACAGCATTTTTAAAGTGATATTGAAATATTTTACATAATTTACCTCTGAATTTTTAAGCATAAGTGAAGCAAGTAAATAAAGCTAAAAATAAAAATAAATGCAAATAAATAAATCTGAAAACTATAGTCTTTTATGATGATATTTCTACTGCGAAACAAGACCAAAATACTGATTAAGAGTTGCTTTTTTTTTTTTCATTGTACAGCTCTCATTTCAACTGCATGCAATTTAAAAATCCTAAAACAACACAGTTAAAGCATGTGCCAAACCAAAGGGATGTCACAGCCAAACCAAAGGCCTGTAATTTTGAAAGTGCGCATGTAAATAAGGGCAGCTGGTCAGCAGGCTCAGAAGAAGGGGAGGACACATGGAAATATCCTGTCCCAGGGGAGAGGGGTGGCCTGCGGCCTGACATTCAGCCCGAGTCATCCCTTCATGAGATATAGGGTTGGAACTCAATACGGGTCGTGCCTGAATGTCAGCGCAGTGAAAGGTCAGCAGGGACACGCGAGGCTCATCAGAGTCTTATCATCCATGAGGCGGCTACACTGCATTAGTCCCACCACCTACTAAAGCAATCTTGATACAAAGGGCAAAGGTCAGGGAATCATTATTAACACGCATATTATGGGATTTTCACTCTGCTGGGGCATTCGGCTCTACACATAACTTGCTCTCTCCACCTCTAATGTTTTCTCTATTGTCCTTTATGTGAGAGAATATCTACACTATGTCTTATCTATGCTGTATACAGCAACACTAGATACTATTCATGCTAAGGTGGCAGTAATGACAACTGATAAAATGTCTTTAGCCTCTGCTACAGACAGCAGTGGTTTTCAACTGGTGTCTTACAAGCTGAAAATGTGATAAGAAAAGAAAAGCAGGAAAACAAATCAAATACAACTCACCATATAATAACTTGAGATGGTGAAATAAACAGGCTTATTAACTTTTAAAGAAGATTTCCAATGAAATGTTATTGTCGGCCACAGTGTGCTTTGTTTTATGAATTACTGACTGCAGAGAGCATGAAATTGTAGACACTGACATTTGTAGACAACATAAACTGTCAATGTTTCACAATTCTGAATATTGGTCTATGTAGTTCACAGTCTGATTTTTAAGACATTTTTACTTCTAAATGCTAAAAACATAGAAGCTACTGAATGCACAGTAAAATATCCGGGTCTTGAAACAAAACCACTGTTCCTTATATAGACACGAATATGCTGTATTAGGGAGTATATAGTGTATAAACTGTGGTCTATAGAGAGATGTGTGTAACTCTCATCCAGGTCATGCAGATGTGCAGCTGGATTCTCCAACAGTGGTTTTATCATTCATCCTTTAAGAAGATTAGATAGCTCTCCTCCCTTATCCTGTCCCGCCCCTCTACAAGAACCGTAAGCCCATGGGATCCCCTCACAGTGACCAGTCATGTGCATATGTGTGTGGGGCCTTCGACTCTTGAGATTTTCTCTTGGTATTTCATTGAGTAAGAGAAGATGGTCTTACATTAAACATAAATTAAAATAAAATAAAACAAAAGCACCATATTTTTTTCTAATTTACTAATTTGCTGCTTAAGAAACGTTTCAGTGTTCAATGTTCAAAATAACAGCATTTATTTAAAATAATTCCCTTTTTTATCAGTTTAATGCACAATTGCTGAATAGTATTAATTTCTAAAAATAATTTAATTAATCAGTCAGTCTAACCAACCTCAAACCTTTGAATAGTAGTGTAAATGGTATTGAATTACCATTTAATAACAATCATATACCATTACTGTACCATAGTACTACCTTTTTGTCTATAATTCCCTTAATTGGTATTCATAGTATTCCTGAGGTATCATATCCAAAAATGGTGTATGGCTACAAAATAGTATGAAAAAGTATCCAGATGGAATCAAAAGACTTTTTTCTGTTTTGGTTTTGAAAAACAAAAAAAACCAAAACAAAAGAACAACAACAAAAAAAAAAAACATTTTAAATGTAACCGAGTACACTAAAGTCTTACTGTTATCTGAATGCATAATAAGATTAGCCATAATATTTAGTCAACAAACATGGAAGGCATCTGTTTAATTCTAAGACTTGCAGATGTTACAGTTCTAAAGATTCAGTGATGTTTCCTGGCTTGATAATTCATTGTATTTTCACTATTCATCAAACATATCGCCAGTTCTTCTCAAATTGTTTTGGCTTCCATCATTTTGCTTCTCTTCTTCATACTGTGTTCATTGAAGATTAGCCCATCCAAAAGCAAAAGACAAATTGGGCGAGTATATGGTTAAATTGACAAGCAGACGCAGTGAATGGAGCAGTGTTGGGAGAGAGTCGTGTGCACAGCTAGTCTGATTTTGATCAGACGCCACAGAACCTGATTGTGTGCACTCACAGAAGATGCAGAATACACAGAACCCAATAAAAGAAATCAATCATATGATGTCTTCAACGGTCACCCTTCACATTGTAAGGAAACAATTTCAAAAGTCCTGTCGGTGTCAGACTGAAGCAATCCTCAAATGTACTTCAGCATCTTCCGAGAAACTCTTAAGCATGTCTTAGGTGACACTGTGCTCTCTCACAAATAAACAAGAACATATGATTGCCAGGCTTGGTACATTGAGTACACGCTCTTTACCAGTAATTGAATTCCTATAAGGGCAGAAGGACAGAATTAAAAAGGCTAGACCCATGGTTAACCATAATCCTCTCACGAACGCTCCTCAGCTGTTTCGCTTCTCTTTCCTGAAAGGCTATTTGAGGACAGCAAAAAGCTGTGAAACCTCGAAAGGCATATCAAACCAGGTTGAGGCAGGACAAACCGAGAGAATCCTGATAATTTAAAGGTTTTACAGGATGATCTGACACCCTGTCTGACTCCTAAACCTATATTAGCCTTACAGGACCTCTGAGGTAAGGTGAGCTACAGAGCTCAAGGACAACAGTGATTGCCTTATGATACTAACCACCACACAAAAGGTCTTTTTTATTTTACTAGATATATGAAGAATTGGCATTTGGATTACTTAAGTACAGAAGAATAATCCTAATATACCTCTGCACTACTTTTTTTATTTTTGGCCTATACTGTATATACACTGCTCAAAAAAATAAAGGGAACACTTAAACAACACAATGTAACTCCAAGTCAATCACACTTCTGTAAA
>JAUMHE010000056.1:4827365-4856006 GCA_032359235.1 Enteromius mattozi
CAGATTTATTTTCACAGCTACCTTTGCTCAGATTTACCAAGGGTGCCAATATTAGTGGAGGGCACTGTATATTAGTATATATAGTTCCGTTCCTTGATTCTGATTGGTCAGCAGCTGTGTTTTATTCACTATACAGCACAGTCTTATTTTTTTGTTTTTGTCTTTTACAATGATATACTATTATTCAAAGTTTGGGGTAAGCTGTATACAAGCAAGTAAATAAATATATTTACATTTTACATTCACATTAAATTATTTAGCAGACACAACAGAAGCAATTAAACAAAAAAACAAAAGAGCAACAATATATAAGTGCTGTGACAAGTTCCAGTTAATCTACTGCATAAATAAATAATTAACTGTTCATTGAAATTTTTTTTTCAAAGAATCTCTACAAACATGTATCACAGTTATACCATCACAAATATAATTATTTATTGTAATAACATTTATAAAACAAAACGTTTTTTCGTTTTTTTAATAAATAAAAATTATTTCAAAGGTTTAGCGAGCAGTACTGCAGCTGCTTATTTATACAGTAGGCAGCTCACTTCACCAGAGGATGACTTCTCAGGGCATTTGGCCTTTTTCTCCACCAGGTGGCGATAAGCCACCATTGATAAACTGTGTTCATTTAGAGACAAGACAGAGAGGCTGTGTGTACTGCTTCCTCTAGTGTATAGAGCACGCACACAATCACACACACAGAGAGATGTATTCATGTGTAATAATGTCACCCGTTGCTCCCGGCCATTAAACAGCTCTAGTGGTTTCTGTATGTGGACATGTCTTTAGCTAACAAGAAATGGCTCTTTCCTTGAGATTTAACCATAAGCACAATCTGCCCGCCTCAGGCTTTTGGATAGTCATTCAAAGCATCTAATTCTCTCATGAATGAGCGAATAACAGCTGTTTGAGGATATCATGACTCTGAAGGATAACCAAAGTAACAAAGCACATAAACACCTCCAGGCGCTCAGATACCAGAACACATGAGGAAAAACCACAGCGAAAACACACTCAATGTTCAACACAACGAGTGCATGAAACACAATCACTACATAACACTGCATGGGAACAGCTCAACTATACATTTAAAGTAATATTTGAAGTCAAATCTAAATTTCATTAGATTTATTATGAATCCAATTGAGATAATACAGTATGTTACTACAAGAGTTCTACATTATCATACATTATTGCGCAAAAACAGATTTTATTAAATTAATTAGCTATGTTTTATTATTTTTTAAAATGCATGTATACAGTATTTATGGGACTAAATAATTTTGATTACAAGAGTCAGAAGTATTTCGTGTAAACTGTGCTTCCAGATGTATGTTACTGTCAGGCAGCAGAGGAAGGTTGTGTGTGATGAACAGACAGACTTACATGCTTCATTCGTGGCTCTAAAGCGAAGCCTTTGGGACTTGAGCGAGCAGCCAGGTGTTTGAGGATGTGTTTACAGGCCATAGACTTCCCAGAACCATTCTCACCACTAGACAGGGAGACAAAGAGAGAGAAAATAAAGGTGTGGACATCAGCATAATAAAAATGACATCCTAAATACAGCACAATATATATCACCATGACATAAAAGAATTTAATTACTAAAAATCACAAATATTTTTTTGTAGGCTTTCCCAAACAAATCCGTAACATTGTGAAATATCATTACAGTTGAAAATAACTGTTTTGTATTTGAATATGTTTTAACATGTAATTTATTCTTGTGATGCAAAGCTGAATTGTAAGCATCATTACTCTTCAGTCTTCAGAGTCACATGATCCTTCCTCAGAAATTATTGTAATATTCTGGTTAAACAGTTTTGCAAAATTAAACAGATTCTCAGAGAGAGCAGCTAAAAAAAAACACCTCTCCAAACAGCCTAAAAGTTGCTCTTGTCAATATAAAGACACATAAAACAAAGACAGCAGCTTTTCACCGACCCCTGGGTGACCGTCCCCAGTGAATGCGTGCTCCTGTCACTGTCTGATTTATGTTTACCAACGGGAGATCTTACAGTAGGTCAGGGAGCTGTTTCACTCTTCTTCACATCACTTCATCGTATGAGATGACACAGTGAGCCTAAAGCAATATACCATCAAAAGCCTCAAGACTAAAGATCCCTCTCCTCTGCCTGGCCTGCGGGTATCTTTCTCCTAAGCGGGTATCTGACCGGAGTCATCCAGAGGACATTTCTGTCATATCTTCACTTATCTCAGTTCTCTACTTAGGGATCTGTTCAAACCACTTGTTTTTCTCTTTTATTCATAAGACACAGTTCTATACAATATATATATATATATACACACACACACAATATATTATTTATATATATATATATACACCATATACTGCCTCTATGCTTCTGTTTTCTGTTTCTATCTGCTGTTTTTTTTTTTTTTATTATTATCTCTTTAAACCTTGAACAAATCTATTTTTTATAATACTGCCGTCAACCACCTACAGTACATGATCCTAGCTGAAACAGACCCTCATCAGTGACTGATCTGAAAAAGCTACACTATTACATAAATTCGAGCAAACAACAGATGCCAAAATTGCAACAGAGTTTAACACTGGAATGTTGCTGAGCAAAAACTCAGAAATATTGGGTGAAACAGTACACTGATTTCAACCTTTTCTCTTTCTCTTTCAACCACAGTGCATTATCTAAAGTATATATTACTTTTATTAGGAATTAAATTAATACTCAAAGAAGAAATTAATTAATCAACAATGATATAAAAGTCTAGAAAGTTACAAATACAATTAAATAATCTTCTATATTTACAATTGACAACAACAACAACAATAACAACAACAACAATAATAATAATAATAATAATAATATTTACAGGGTTTTAACCTACACCAGGACTCAACATCTAACAAGGTCTTTGGTAGACTTATATCTTGTCTTATTACTGCCATACATTCCACTTCATATTCTTGACAACGTACAGTAACTTTATTAATTACTCCACTGTTCAATGTTACGACCTCTTAAAATGAGCCATAAAGCAGTCAAACGGCTCACAGTGATAACTACAGCCTCCACGCGTGGTGTGAAGAGCCTGGATACTAACAGAGACCCGCGCGAGAGAGAGACTGAATGGAAGAAAAGCAGTCTAAGCAGATGGTCTTTAAAGGTCATTTGGCCTCCCACTAATCATTTTCTGGAAGCTCTGATGCTTTTTCTTCCGTTTTTCCATTTCTTTTTTGGAAATCCATTCTGGGTTGTAATTGAACTCAAGGACTCAATGCATTCCTTTGCCAGTAGTGAGTAGGTGTGTGTGTGTGTGTGTGTTTGTGAGCCCCTTGAGCCAGCATTCCACCACTTTTGTTTCCCTGTTTCTGTAGTCACTAGAGCATGGCGGCAGCGATCTGCTCTCACCTGTAGGGCGAGTGTGTGTGTGTGCGTGTGTTGGTGTGATGGATAGCCCATGCAGGGAGGGCATTAAAGTAGCTGTCAGATCCTCTCTAGCTCACTGAAACCAGGATTGGGCCAGTGGAGGAGCTCTAGAATGTGAAACAGGACTTAATTGCAATCAGAGATGACCGGAGTGCAAAGCAGGACACGGCACGGGCTACACCACTGCCCCTGCATCCATTAATCTCACTGAGAGCTTTTAACAGGTTTGGATTTACACTGTCCCCAGCACATTTGTCTCCGTGACAGCGTTTAGCGAGAACTGCTCGAGTGATGCGGGAGTCTACCGAATGAGGAAGCAAGCATCTCTAACACAATCACTTTTGAACCTCTCCATCAGCACAGGATCACTTACTGAGCTGTACACCGCTATTACCAGACTACAAGCTGTGCATCGGTGACAGAAGGTGGAAAATGTCCAGTGGAATGTATTTGGGAGCATCTGGACAAACATCTGGACACGTGTTGTGGTTTATTTACCCTCTTTACCTTATGTACCTACTATTTATTATTTTATTTTATTATTTTTTTTTTTTATCATTTAATCAGTGATTGAAGCATTAGGGAATAAACTAAAATTAATTTCACGATAAAAGTTTCATTTGTTCACATTAGTTAGCTATGTTAGATGACGTTAATTTTTTATATTTAATAACAGATCATTGAAATTTGAATTTGTATATAGTAATATTACACAACAGATCAAAGTTAAACTAAAAAATAACTGCTTTGTTTGTATTAACTAGTGTTAGCGAAAAAAATTAAATAAATAAAAAAAATTAAATACTAACATATTCCCTGTAAGTCAATTAATAAATGTTGGACCAAGTAATACAATTATTTGCTTTTCTTTTCTTCTTTAAGTTTATTAAACGTGTAAGCCTTAACAAAACATTTAAAATGAAATAACATTTTAATTAAACTATATTAAATTAAAGCTTAAAAATATAAATACATTTTATACATACAATATACCATAACATTTTTAACATTGTGTTTATTTCTCTAATTAAATTATCTATGCCTACAATTTTAAAACACCCAAGTATTCCTCTGATGAATATTACTATCTGATAAAGCTTTTATAAAATGTAAAATGTTTGTTTTCAGTTATCCCTATTTTCATACAGTACTATATTTGAAGCGATCTGCCAATTCATACAGGCAGCTTTGTCCATTGCACAGAATTGGATGTTCCCATGGCTTTTGATTTCCCAATTCAGCACATCAAGTATCACACAGTGAAGGTCACCACTGTTGTGAACTGGGCCAAAACGGTCAGGTTGCAGCGGTGATAAAGCCGCTTAAGTGGATATCATCTATTTTAGAGCCACATGACAGTTTAAGGCCAACAGTTTTAGGACATGCATTTTTTTTAGTCATTGGGATTTAGAGAGTAAATAGGGCATCCACATCCAGGGGAATCGGCACCATTCTACTGATGAAGCCAACCTCATGTAAGAATGCACACGATACAAATAGAGTGCTCACCAGATCAACAAAAAACTACTGACTGTGCACATATAACATGAAAATGTGAAGCGGCAGTGGACGGCACCTGATGATGAAACACTGTGGGCGTCGCTCCTGCAGCATCATGTGATAGGCGCGCTCAGCTGAAGAGAAGATATGAGGAGGGAGAGAGGAACACAGACGACCACTGGAGCTCAGATACAACTGACTGACCTGAGAGACAGAAAAAGAGACATCACACATTTACACAACACTGCTAATTTCCCATGACCTGTGCACTTTATTACAGTGTTGTTTGTATTGATATTCTTTGCGCGCTCTGGTCAGGATTAGTTCTAAACCTCTGCGCATTAAGCTCTTGAAGTTAATTAAGCCTGAAGCAATTAACCTAAAGCCTCTTTAAGCACTCTTTAGACATTTAAAACTTTATTTTGTAGACAACTTCGGGTCTTACAGTTTAGCTGTGCAATCTGTTTTTACCTTTTGCAAACTCAATTTAAGAATTGCACTGTCAACACTAGTCCTGTCAAACAATTAATTGCAATTAAACACAGGCAAAATAAAAGTTTTTGTTTACATAATATATGCATGTACTGTGTATTGTACGTTAAGTTTATATATTAAATAAATTATATTAATATAAATATATACATGTAAATATTTTCAAAATTTATGTTTATATATATATATATATATATATATATATATATATTATGTGAAGAAAAAACTTTATTTTGGATGCAATTAATCCTGTTGTGTTTGACAGCACTAGTTAAAACTAAAAATTCAGAATACAATCATTGCATGATGTCACTGCAATGCGATTATCACTAATTATTAGTCTTTATTTTTTACATTTATTTGCATGCTGTGATTGGTCTTGTCTTAGCTGCATTTATTTAAACATTTATATCCACTTTCTGCACAGAGATTAAATTCTTGTTCAGGTAACTGAAAATAACATACTGAGCAAAGGGGCTTTCATGCAAACTTAATTACAACAAAAACTCAAAAGCTGTTCTTTGTTGGCATGCAAACACTGGTATCTTTTGCAGGAAATGCTAATCTAAACACAAGCTGCCAAAACATTAAATAACTAGTCTTGAGTATTAAGAGAGATGGCATATTTAGATCTGAATTCTGTGTGAGGCTAAAAGCCTAAAACATAAAATATATCCTCACGCAGCAAAAATATAACTCATGCAACACTGCAGATTTAGTATCTGGCTATATTTCTAGGTGTTAGAAATGAAAAGGTTATGTGTGGCAGTATGTGTGTGACATGCAGAGTAAGCGAAAATTTAGCCTAATTTGAGAAAAAAAAAGGTAATGCTGAGATCTCATTACCCTTTGCCACTGAGACACAGCAAATATACTGTACACATGAGCTGTATGACAGAGCCATAGAGGACACAGGAAGGACAGAGGAAGAGTGAGCTAGACAAGCTGTGTATGAATCACTACAAATGCAGCCTTAACAGTATGTGACATGTCTCAAGAAAACAAACAAATACATAAACAAAAAAGAAACAAACAACAATGATAACAATACTGTAATAAAACCAAAAACTGAACAAATAAAGAGAAAATACAACAAAACACACAACTAAACAAACAAAAAAAGCATTTAAAAGAACACAAAACAAAAACATGTACACAGAAAAACAAAACCAAACAAAAAGCTACTTAAAACAAACAAACACACAAAAAATAAACATTTAAAAGAAAGTAAACAAAAAACAGCAAAAAACAAAAACAGCAACCAAAACACAATCAAACATAAAAAACTAAAACTACAAAAACAAAATAAAACCAAAAACAAATAAACAGTCCAAACAGAACGCAACCGAACAACAACAAAAAGCATTTAAAAGAAACAACTCACTCAACAAAACAAAAACAGAGAAAAATACAAAACTAAACACACAAAAATGTTCTAATTTTTCAATTATTATAGATTTGTTTTCTTCTATTCTTTTGACCTTTTCATTATTGTTATTGTTATATTTCTACACATATAATCCAAGTTTTGGCAAAATTGTTTTTTTTTTGTTGTTGTTTTTTTCCTTTTTTACAGTTATGACGACTTCGAATTTGAAAAACACAAAACCAAAAAGCTAATCGAAACACACACATGTTTGTGGGGACTTTCCATAGACTTGTATTACTGTAATAGAGGTCAGACAATGTTCTCTATCCCCTAACCTTAAGCCTATCCCTTACAGAAAACAAAGACACAAGCCAAGAAATGCAGATGAACATTTAAAACTAACAAAACAAATGAAAAACAGGAAAAAAAAATGACTGATGGGAAACCTGAAACTTAGAAGGACAAGATATAGTTTTTGTACTGAGGGACAGAGAGTGATATATAGAGTGATAAAGGGGGTCAGGTAATGTAACTTGAGTCTGATGGTGGTCTGAGGCCATCACAGATGACGGTACATATGTCCTTCTTTCTCAGTGCGTCATTCTGACTCTGAGCCCCAGTCTGGGGGACACACAGGAGAAATCATGCCTGAAATGAGTCTCTGATGTAGGGGGCCAACAGGGGACAGGCGCCACAACGGACCCACATTTAAGTGTGTGTGTGTTTCATCTACTCCTCTGCTCCCCTTCACGTGCCAGTAAAGCGTTACGGTGGACAGATGGTCATCTTGTCATCTTTTATTTTTCTTAGCGGCGGGTGGCACATCCCTGATGAGTGTGCTCTCACCAACTCTGCCTTTCTGTGGACAGCCAGCTGTATCAGAGGGGACAGCAGCCGGGGCTGGACGGACGCTAAACTTGAGAAACTCTAACAAGCCGAAGGGAGATACAGAAATAAACAGAGGAAGGAGGAATGGAGATCTGATGGGGAGATGAAGAGGGCGCAGGAAGTGGAAGATGTATGTTGAGTAGGCTATCACTGTCAGGAAGGCCATGAATAATTTATCACGAGATCAAGTCCTGTTTGAACTAAAAGTGCTGCGCTGTGCTTACAGAGTGTGAACAAGAGAACAGCTTAAAATGACTAGATAGACAGATGAATGCTCTAAACCATAATGTGAATGAATTAAACATTTATTTAATTAAAATAAACTAACAAACAAACAAACAAACAATGTGTGACTCTGTACTTACCAGGTTAGAGTAGATGGGTAGGTCCTTGTAAGGGTTAATGAGGAGGAGAATGTGTCCAATGTAAGTCTGAAAAGACAGAATTTTTGAAAAGGTTTTAGCCTTACAGTGTAATGCAAGAACTGGCTGAAACCAATAGTTTCATTCTGACTGGTTGTTGCTACACATCTTCTGAGAGCCAAAGGCACAACAACTTCTTCAAAATGTTGTTATGTTTACCGAGCTGATAAAATGAGAGCTTGAAAAATCAATGTTTTTAAAAGGAGAGTTCACCAGGAAATTCCAAGTAGATTGTTCCAAACCTGAATAAGTTTATTTCTTCTGTTGAACACAAAAATAAAAACTGTGAAAAATGTTGGTAACCAAACAGTTGCCAGTGGTCACTGACTTCCATAATATGAAGAAAAGCAGGTCAATGGCTAACTGTTTGATTACAAAACTTTCTTCAAATTTTTTATTTTGTGTTTAATACTCCTTTTAAGGCAGCTTGAAAAATTAAAGGGTTAATATTTTGCCATTAATCACTTGCCCTCAAGTTGTTCCTAACCTGTAAAAGCTTAGTTTGTCTTCTGGACACAATTTAAGATATTTTGGATGAATACTGGGAGGCTTGTGACTTTCCCATTGACTGCCAAGTAAATTACACTGTCAAGGACAATAAAAGTATGAAACACATCATTAGAATACTCCTCCTGCCTTCAGTGGTTCAACAATAATGTTATAAAGTTACAAAAAAGTTTTTATCAATAAGTAAAAAAAGTTTAAAAGTAAAGAAATTAGCAATGATCTCAAAAATGGTGCTACGGTGACATTACGGTGTTAAATTGTTGAAAAAAGTTATTTTTGTTTTCTTTCCACACAGAATGCATTCTCATAGCTTCATGGTTGAACCACTGATGACAGATGGAGCATTCAGAAAACTTCTTTCATGCTTTTCTGGACCTTGACAGTGTTATTTACTTGGCAGTCAATGGGACAAGCCTCTCGGTTTATATAAGTTTATACTATATAAGCTTTAAGGGGTTTGGAACGACATGTGCTGTTTTTTTTCAGCAGGGTGTGACTCCAAACTTTTGAACAGCAGTGTTTTCCTATTAAATGATGAGCTATTACTTTAGCACAGGAAGACGTTCGGATAACAAAGCATGGCTCTGCTATTTGTGTTTCTTTTTCCATGTCAATTATTGAGGCATCAGCTATTTTAGATAAACTCACACTTAAACACCACATAATAATTCCCCCTGCAGCTGCAGTACAATGGCTCTCATGAGTCCTGAGGGCATCAGTACAGGCCAACTGCTAATTTATCCCTCAAGAGGGTCAGCTGCACCAGCCCTAATTCTCGCTCCTGGTCAGATTACTCTATTACAAGCCCTGTTATCACCAAGCAGACAGTGAAGCCTGCTGGGAAGAAAGGACTAGGTTGCTGTTGTGTTATACCAGTGTGATCTCAATAACACCCTGAAGGTCAATAAGGTCAGATAGACTCACAAATCTTTCACAGAACATCTGATGAATACTGACATACAGTACGGCAAATGGACCTGTTCTCAGTGGTGTGTGAACTAAACTAGCATCATAAGACTGAACATCTCATCTTCAGAGAGAAACATGGATCAATCCCATCTTATAAAGTGCACGTCTGGCTTCTCTCACTAAACGATCAGTAACCATCACCATCTCTATCCATCATTGCCATAACGACAGACATCATTAGACCCCATTACAGCGTTACACAAAAGACCCCATCTCTGCTCTCTCCCTCCATATCAGCCTCAGTAGGGAAACTTCATTATGCCCCATTGTAAAATGTGGGAATGGTAGCGGCCATTAAGCATAGATTTGGCTCCGGTCATGAACGAGCACAGTGTGTAGCCGACTGCCAGGCATTACTACCCGCATGCAGACACAGACCGCAGGCCTGCTCAAACGATCCACGCTGAGGAGGGAGATCAGTATAGAGATGGATTTATTCCTTCAATCATATTCTCATTGATTCACATTGAAAGATAACACACGTGAAGTGAGGGTATATACACATGGAAGAATGAATGCTCCATTGAATAGTCCATGCAGGACTGTTCTAATGACATAAAAGCATTCATATAATAATCAATCACTAAAGCACATATTTAATAATAATTTTAGTAAAGGGTGTAGGTTTGCTTTTGACATTGGTGGAGACATAATAGCAGAAGGACGCTGATGGAGTTTTCCATTAAATCATATTTTATTTGTACATAATGACACCATCCTAGGCTGGAAGATTGTGTATTGTGCATCTTTCTACACAACGTTATTCTTTTTGTGGTTTGAATGAAGTCTGTATGCTTTAGGGAGTTATACTTGTTAAACACAGCACATCCAGCTCATTGACGCACCTTTGTTAATTCCTGAAGTGAACTTTTGCCTGTCTGGTGATTAGATTTACTGTTTTGGAGACACAAGCTTTCCTTAACCCATTGTATTGTTGAAAATGTGCCGTATTTTCTAATTTATTCTAGTGTAACATTCCCATGCATTTAAAAAAATATTAATAATAATCAACAAATCTGATGTCATTAGGTCCAAATTACAAACCACATTAAAATCAGTGATTTTTCACTATGTTGTTGTATTTTAACTGTAGATAAAGAATTTTCAGTTTAGTACCCACTATAAACAGCAGAAATGGTTTTGACAGTATCCATGGTGGTAGAGATATGATCAAGAATAACTGAGTTATTACAGCTGTAGGATTATAGTAGCATCAAGACACATAATAAATGTCATTGGTCAAGATTTATAGTAGCAACAGCCACTGTGGTAACAGTAGCAGTAACGACAGCAGCCGTTAACAGAGAGTCAATGTAAGAATGTCTTTTCATCTCCCCAGGGCTGGCCCAAGTCTTTGGCCTCCATACAGTGAGACCTAGAGGGCTGCCATCCAAACACCAGTCCCTGGCCATGCTACAAACAGATGCCTTGGCCACTCTCCAAGACCTCAAGACAGCAGCAGTGTGTGTGTGTGTGTGAGAGAGAGAAAGGCACACTGGACCGGATGGCTTGGTAAAAGACCACATAGTCAGAATCCGGACGTCAACTCCTTCAGAGCGGGTTAAGACAGAGAATGAAAGTCTCATCCTGAACGGGCTAGACTGAGGGTTGGGTTCCTAGTTCTGTGTTTATTCTTAATTTGAGTGTTTAGGGAGTGACATGGTTAATATATATTTCTGATTGACCAACTGCATGCCTCATATTGTATATGTGTTTGTGTTTTTACAGTACGTACATATATCTGGTCGTTAGCAAATCGCTTCTGCATCTCGTAGAGCAGGCTGCTGTCCGTGAGTTCACTGAGGGATGCAAGGTCATCATTAGGAGCGGGAGGCATCAGTTTCACCTAAAAAACAAAACACGTTCCTTTTTGCAAATTCGGAAAAACTGAAAATATTCAAATATAAATTTACTAATATAATACACAAATATTAAATTTTGTGTGTGTGTGTGTTTGTATGTGTAACAAACAGTCTAACTTGACTGACACTTTTTAACAATTTAATGCCCTTTTCCTGAATAAGATTCAAAAATAAAATAAATACTGACCCAAAACTTTTAAATGGTAATGTAAATGCTAATCTAAACGTTATCTAAGCAATCGACTGAAAAGGCAGTGTAAAAGCTAAGCAATAAAATAAAATAAAATAAAATAAAATCACCTTTTCACCTATCTCCTATCTCACCTAAATCACCTATACATTTAACTATAAGCTCACACAGCACTGCAGGCATGAGAGTAATTGAGCTGATTTTCCCTGTTTCTTCAGAGGTCAGGGGTCACTCTCAGGGTGAGTGGGGTCAGTGTGTGCAGTGGAATAGATTACTAAGGCTCTCTACATTCAAACTATGACTGATTCTACTTGCTCCTCTCCAATAGCAGAGGGTTAGGGTCTCTCTCGAATGCATCAAAATCTGCCGTGGTGAGACATGATTTAAGCGTATTTGATGTGACTCGTTTCTCTTTATTACTCATCAGGAACAAGACAAATCACTCTGAATGTGCAAGATCAGTACAAAACACAATTGCTTTGTGTAAGTGAATGTATAAGGTTGTTTAATATATGTTTAAATATTCTTTAAAAGGACAGTTTTCCCCAGGGAAATTCCCAGCTCTCTTCTGACCTGCTCCAGTTTTCCTGCAGCGCTGGGATATGGTCCGTCCAGCCCATTATCAAGAGAAGGATGCTGTGTCAGAGCTCCTCCCGAGTCCCTGAACATGGCCTCCTTCTCCAACAAACTGTCCCTCCTAGAGATGGGTAAAGCCATAGTAGCCCTGAAGAAAGAGGAAAAAAATGAAGAAAATAAATTAATAATCAACAAAATCTGTCATGGTTGGACAGAACCTGCATCTAATAACATTAGGGTGTATTTAAACAATAATTAATGCAGCTCAGAGGTGGTATAAATGCATTTACATTGTAATTACAATGGCCTAAATGATGCTATAAGAAAGCTTTCAAATATAAAAATCTTAAATTACTCAAATCAAATGGTGCTTTAAATATAAAAACAAAACCAATCATTGAATCCTTTATTTAAACAATTTATTCAAAAAAATAGTGATTCATTCAGGAATGAAGCAAGTAACGGACTAAAAATGGATTAATGAATCATTGACTCAATTGATTTACTCAAAATCGCTGATGCATTCAGTGACAAAACACCATTGTGCGTTTCTCTGAGCTTATTAACAGTTTACATATTAATTTAAACAAATGCATTGTGCTGATATTTGGGGAAAAACATTTAACAATCTGTAATTATAACATGCTAACATATAGAATATGTTCCCATACTGGGGCATTCTCTTGAATTTTGGGACATTATACTCACTTTTGGTGACATTTTTTCCCTCAAGCTCATGTTCATTTCTGATTTATTTTTATTTTAATATACACCTACTAGTCTAAGTAAGTATTTTCAGCCTGAATGTCATTTCTTTCTTATTTCTGAATTTCCGAATGAAGTCTGTGACTACTGCACATACAGTTTCTTTACAGGCAGGCTGCTGTCCTGGTTGGCCTCTGTGCAGTGCTCTTCTGATTGTGGAGGCAGAGCCGAGGGATCTGTCTGTCTCTGTACCCAGAATTCCTCTGCCCTCATCAGCAACTCTGCAATCTGCTCAGTAGCTGCTATGTCTGTAAAAAAAAAAAAAAAAACAGTGGGTCAATGTATAAATCATCTTACTGCAAGTCAGAAGTGATTGTTTAGTTGTAGCAGAAAGTTAAAGAATTATACATTTATAGACAAATTTGCTTTTATCCAAGGAAAGAAAGGAACATTAGGTTAGAAAGATAACTTTATTTAAACTTCAATTTTTGGCTAAGCTATTCTTTTTCAAACAGTTCCATCTCTACAAAACTTGAAAATTATTAGTGACTAAAGACAGCATTTATAATATCATTTTGCTATGATTTTCCCTGGGACCCAATCAATTTACTCCCTCATTCCCTCTGTAGCTCTCTCACATGGATGTGGCCACACTGTGATGGGCATCGAGCCCTGCTGCAGACTGATCCATCTGTGCTCCAGCTGGGGGACGGGGAGGAGGATAATCCGTCCTCCATTAAAGGAGCCATAAGGGACCAGCCTTTTGTCTTTCTTACCAAGAAAGAGTGGCACCCAAGAGAACGATCCTCCGGTCACACACACATTCTCTTGGAAAGTCAGATATATACACTGCTCTCTAAAAGAGACTTTAAGTGAAAAGAAAGGATTCACTTTTCATCTCCTCTGTGCTCTACGTTTCATCCCAGACATCCTCGAGTTAAGCCAGAGTCTTAGAATGAGCTATTGATTGGAGTCTAAGATGCAGAGCGCTGGGGAAAGACGTGGAGAGGAGGAAGAGTGAGTCTGTATAGTCAGGAGAACGAACACCTTGCTGGAGGTTAAGCATGAGGTGCATGAAAATCTCTGATGCTCTTGCCAGCCATTCAGCAAGGCAACGGAATGAAATATTACATTATTTTCTTGATCAATACTTTTGCTTTCCAGTTGAAAAAAATAAAAATAAAAAAATCTTAATATCCTTAAGGTACTTGATTCTTGAATTAAGTTTATTTTTCTGATGCCATTGGCAGTTTTATTCTTGCTAATGTTTTTTTAAGGTTTTTAATTACAAGCCCTAATGGCATATCTGTCATAAAACAGCTCATTTAATTGCGAACACCAGAGAAAGACTGAAAAAGTGTCATACAAAGTGTTATTAGACTGTATTGTGCAAAATAAATATGTAAAAATACTAGGCCTTTAGGGGGGGAAAAAAAACAGGATCAGTTTCACATCAGAGTTTCATACAAATTTGATGGTGTAAAAACAGTCAAAAAACATTCCCCTGCTTGATTTCATGTTTTATTATTTTTTTTCCCTATTTATTAATGTTCATTGCATGTGTGTGTGTTACCCTGCAGATGCTTTGTTTTTCTCTGCTCACTATGTACATAAAAGACACTGGCCCATGTTTTATGGACAATTTATTTTACTTTTACAGTTCATACAAATCGGTATGTTACCATTATATCATTAAAATAAGTTGTAATATACATACACACACACACACATACTACTAGTGCTGTAAAAATTAATGCATTAACACAGGTAACGTTTATTTATTTATTTTCAGTTGAACAAAACCAAGTCAGTAAATTTGGATATGTAGACACAGACAGTGACATATCAACGCCACAAAACACTAGTTTCTCAATAAATTGTTTTAAGTTTCCAAACTATAAATGAACTATGTTGGAGTATGTGGGAGATCTGAAATGTTGTCATAGCAGGTCCTTTTATTTTATTTTATTTAAAGAGCAAAATCTTGTCCATTATACTGTTTTTTCCTTTAAATCTCTTGGCTTTAATTAGCTGTGACAGTAGTTGTTACATTAGCCATCCAGAGCCACAGGCCAGTGGAAGCAGTTTCACAGACATCAACAGAGAAGCGATTGAACAGAATGAATCTGCCCAGCTATGAAATATTCACACCCAACTGAAAGCTCTAGAGAGGAAGAACAGTCTGACACACTTAAACACAGGGGCACAAGTGTGTAACACATCCCTGACAACTCTGGTTTCAGCTATATTCTGTTTGAAAGTCACAGAGATGGACTATATATCCCATAAAATTAGGAATGTGAGCAGATTATGAAGCTCTTTGGTAGATTTAACATTGATGTAACAAAAACTCAATATATATAAGTCTTTTGACAATAACTGATACACATCTCGCCATTCACATATATATATTTTACTCTATTTTTTATTTTTTTTCACATTTGTTTTTTGCATTACATTAATGAGGTGAAAAAGGAGAAGATGAGGAGAAAATGTGGTGAAAACACACACACACACACACACATATATAATAAACATAAAAATACTGCACTATTGTATTTACTGGCACTTTAAAGATTGTCTTGTATTAGGACAGTATAAGAACAGTAACAGTTTTCAGAACATTTCTATTTTTTTTATACATAGTTTTTCTAATGAAATTACATTAAAAAAAGCTATTAAAAACAATTAAATTCCTTTTTAATTCTCACCAATGTAGAGTAAATATATATATATACACACACACACACACACATTACATTACATGACACATACATTAAATTACATTATTTTATGAATCTATTCTCACTATTAGCTAGCTGCTAATTAGCATGCATATTACTAGCATATTGGCTATTTATTAGTATTTATAAACCAAATATTAACTCCTTATTCTGCATGACCATATTTTAGATCCCATAATACACCCAATACCTGAACAAAACAACTCCTTACTAACTATTAATAAGCAGCAAATTAAAAAAAAAAAATAAAAACAGTTAATAGTGAATATTGTCTTCCCTATTCTAAAGTGTTACCCACTTAAAACATAAATTAACTCAACCTAAAACTCTTACATTCACTGAATTACAGTATTTTAATACATTGTAAATTGTATTAAAATAATAAAACATATGTACATTTTTTTTTACTTTTTGTTTCTGATTTCTCAAAACATTTCCTTTTTTAACATTATTAAATATACAATACATTATATTATTAGAATATGTTATACTATTATTAAAGTGTAAAAAACAACAAACATAAATACTAATAAGATTATGAGTAATAAACAGGGAAAACAAATATGTATTTTATTTATTGAACTAATTACTAATTTCTCTCTCTCTTTTTTTTAAAAAACTTGGTGAAACATAACCAGATCCTCCTAGATATCAACAGTCAGTCACTGAAAATGTATCGGTTGACCATTAGTGCAGTTTTTGTGTGTGTTTGTACCTGAGGGCTTGTCCTGGTTGCAGTTCAGGAGAGTAGGATCTGCTTTGTGCTTCAACAGCTGGCTCACAATTTGGGTCTGTAGGGACACAAACACACACATCTTGAGAGGAACTCAAAGAGAATATTAAAAGATGTAGGTCACATCTTAAAGACGTCTGCATCCATCAGCTCTGAGTCTAATCTACAACATCAGCTGCCAGGTCAGCTCAGCTCCTGCCTCCAGCACCAAACATATGCTAACAGCTCACATTCACAGCCTCAGCGCTGCGTTCATTAGCTTCAGTCTGCACACAGAGACACACATATTTATCTGCATTTGTTTACTTGTCTTTTTAATTCGGTTTCTGTGCCACTGCTTGCTTTACGCACACACAGACAAGCACTACATCACTGCAGCAGAAGTGTGTGACTGCGTGTGCATGCTATGTATGACGTGAAAGCATGTTTTGATGTATTATGTATGTGTTTGCGTGTGTGTCCAAAATTAACTCCAGACAGCTTTAGGGAGTAAATACAACAGAACAAGGTTAAACAAGGTTAAAGCCGAAGAGCGTAATTTAATGTTAAATATGTATCTCATCTTACAGACATGACTATAACTTTTAAGTAGTTTATATGTTTGAGAAAGTATAGCAAAGACTACTGGGTTCTTTAATCATAGCTAGAATTTTATTTTGTTAATTACTATTTATTTTAATTAATTCATGCATTCAAGCAATATTATAGGTTTAATTTGTATTCATTCATTTAATTATTAAGGTTTTATCTATCCATCCATATACATCCATATATCTATCTATCTATCATCAACCAACCAAACATTCATCCATATACGTATACCTATCCATCCATCTACTGTACATATATCTATCTATCCATCCAACCATCCATCCATATATATTCATCCATCCATCTCTAACGATCTATATATCCATCCAGTACAGGGTAAAGGGATATCCTGGACCAAAACCTTCTCCAGAGTGCTCAGGACCTCAGACTGGGCTGAAGGTTTACCTTCCAACAAGACAATGACCCTAAGCACACAGCTAAAATAACGAAGAAGTAGCTTCACAGCAACTCCGTGACTGTTCTTGAATGGCCCAGCCAATCAGACAAATGCTTTGCCAGCTTTTATTTTGTCTCTTTCTCATAAAATAATCAAAGGTGTTACTTCAACAAGAGTGTGCCATTGTCTCGCAGTGGCTTTAAAAAAAAAAAAAATCAAGGCTTTTGTTTAAAAACAGTTCGCCCACCACACTGGCTGGTAAATATCACATATTTACTCACCACTGCCAAATAAATGTGCATTTGACTGGTGGTGAGTGTAACACTGTATTCCCACCCGCTTTACAGTGTTTACAGCATGTACTGTACGATGTTTCCAGCTGTAAAGGTGGTGTATGGGATGCT
Organism: Enteromius mattozi; assembly: GCA_032359235.1. Classification (NCBI taxonomy): domain Eukaryota; kingdom Metazoa; phylum Chordata; class Actinopteri; order Cypriniformes; family Cyprinidae; genus Enteromius; species Enteromius mattozi. Next base: position 4,845,134 of record JAUMHE010000056.1, read on the forward strand.
CAATCTGATATGAAAAACCTCTGCGACTGCAGCATGGCAGTTCTGCTGAGTCACACAACTATCTGCAGTGCTAATGACTGACTCGGTGTATGTGTCTGTCTGACTATGTGTGTCCGTGTGTTTGAGAGAGATTCTGCCCTGCTGCAATGAATTATAGATGTGGGCAGAGAAAACATCTCTCTAAGTGTGTTTATTATTTGCGAGTGTGTGTGTGGGTGTGTGAGACTACAGATCAAACACTAGTCACTGCAATCTCAACCCACCCTCCAATAACAAATACTAATTACATTTGGTATTTAATACAGTTCTCTTTGGACCAGTGCCATGATAATATCACTGTACTGTTTGAAGTACCTTGAGAATACAGAATGATATACTGAAGATAGGAGCCATTCAGTACCATGATATTGCATTTATGATTACTATAATGTCATATCTACCACAGCCACAGGAGTTTTTGTAAATGTCAGCAATGTAGTTTAAGTCTTGCACTCTCTTTCTTGCATATCTGAGGTCTTGTAGACCATTTGCACCAAAATGGTCCGTTTTGATTTAAAAGTCAGGGGATACAGTAACTGACCACAATAACAAATACAATAACCTTCCACCAAAATAACCCATCACAGATTTTGATTACAATACAGTTTAAATGGTTAGGGTCACTAAGATTTTTTTTAGTGTTTTCATCCCAACAAAGATGCATTATTTTCATAAAAAAATAAAAACATTAAAGCTACACACATACTTTATTTTATTTTATTCCTTTTATTACTTCTTATTGCATTTCCCAAATAAATTTTGCATTTATACTTATGTGAAAGAACAGAGTGGAGTTACAAAATATATATATTTTTTTGGTACTTATTTTTTATCTATCATCATGCCCCATTGAGGCTCTGAAGTTTTGGCTCCAGTACCATGTTAGCAGAAAATGGATAAAATAAAATAAAATAAAAAACTAAACCATACACTGGGCTGCAAATCTACTAAAAACTAAAAACCTGAACTTCAGAAAAGAAAGAAAAAAAAAAAAAACAGAAAAGGTGTGTACGTAGGCAAGAGTACCCTGAGGAACAAAAAGAACAAAGGAAAAAATTATCTTCATCAGCAACCTGAAACATTGTCAAATATTTGACCACGTCAGCAGGTTCGTCCTTTCCTCTAGAAATCAATCTCCTCTAGCACAAGTGCTGTTATTCAACTCATATAAAACACATTAGTACTTCATATAATCCTCAGAGCTCCAGTCCATCTGGCTGAGAGTTGGTAAGATCAATGCAACGCTGAAGTGTCATTAATCAGAAGCAGGAAAGGTGGGTGAATTAATGAACTGTAGTTGGTCCTCGATAACTCTAATATCAATACATTCCACTGACCGTGAACAGCAATCTGAAAAAATGGCTAAATGCAAAGGCACAGGAAATATAGAATTTTGCACTCGTGCAAATTCAAATTTGTTTTGTCCAGGTCAGCAGCCTTTTTGACAGCAAAACAAAATAAACAAATAAATAAATTATTTTATGGTATACATCTATGTATTTGTATAGCACTTCAAAATAATATAATATGTATTTATTTCACTTATACAGGCGGAATTACTGCAAGAGATAGCTGGGAATACTATGAATAATTCAATTTTGGCAGAAATTCCAACAATAAAGTGAAATTTAATTAACTTAAAAACAGTTTAATTAATTAATTTAAATTTAATTTGTAGTGCTACGTACATGAATGCATTTATAAATTATTTTTAATTTAATTTCTAGGTTTCTTTATTTGCATATCACTTCAATTTTTTTTTTTAACTTTTGTTTTTATTTATTTATTTATTTATTTTTAGTAGTAGTACTAAAATTAAATCTAATGTGGACTTATTTTATGTTTGTTTAATTAAAGGAATATTTACTGCAAAAAGTTTGCCAAATACATTATTTTAATTTACAGTGCAATTAAATTAAATGAAATTAAATTAAAAATGTATATTTTAACATTAAACTAACACAGAGAAGCATGGAAATACATTTCTGAAATACCTGAAGAAAACAAAATGCATATATTATTCTATCAATCATGTGCCTAAAGTCGCAAAGCACTGGTTTAGTCCATATTTAACTGTGATTTTGTAAGTCAGTGTCCATCATGAAATCACATGTAATGCCATGTAATGATATGTACCTGCCCATATTTGGCCGCCAGATGTAATGGTGTCCAGAAGCTGTTGTCAGACACCTGGACGTCTGCCCCGCTCTCCAGCAACACGGACACCACCTCCTTATAACCACTGGCACTGGCGATGTGTAGCTATAAAACATAGACACACACGTCACATGTGATGCTCCATTTGGCCAAAAGCCTTCCGATTCAAATGACCATCTGTACACATTACACAGACTGTACTACATTTAGGGATCAGCCAACACATTTTGGGATGGATGTATTTTCTCACCAGCGTGACCCCGTCGTCATTTTGTTGATTGACACTGCCCCCGCTGCTGACCAGCTGCCTCACGTCAGACAACATAGTGGATGAGCGCTGGGTCTTCATCTGGTGCATAGAGCTCATGTCCACTCCTGACAAACACACAGACAGGTGAAGAAGTCAGATGCAGATGATGGGCAGAAGGAGTTCAGGACAGAAGTCACATGACAGGGCTGTTCACATGTCTGAGACAACAAAATCATCTCCACTTGCTCATAGTGTTCTATTAGACAAAGCATCAGATCAGCAGTAACGGAAGATGTGGTGTAGGCCATTCAGAGATAGTGGGAGTCTTGACTGTAATGATAAACGAGCTTAGTGACAACAGGCCAGAGAAGTGTGTCTGTTTCACTGGATGTCGCCGATTGATTCACAGGCTAAAGTAACACTGAATACAGCATGTTAGCTGACAGAACTGAGCTGACATCACCGCTGAACGGTAGGACTGTATACAGTTATCGGTTGGCAGGACTGCTTTGTTGTTTACACGTGTGAACAACGAGAATTATGGTGTCATGGAAAAACCTGTACCAGAATGTGTCACAAGGCAAGACGAAAAGAGCTGCTGCAGTTTCAGTCTATTTTACAAAAAAATAATGTTCTTCTATCTAAAAAAGGTAAATCTGGGCTCTGTCAGATTGATTGATTGATTGATTGATTGATAGATATTTTTTAAGCAAGACTGTATAACATATCAAACAAGTAAATACTTTTATTTTTAATTTTACAAAATATTATATGGAAATTTTATTTTGAACTTAAATTCTGTAAAAATGAATTATATTTCTTAAGCAGCAAATCATCATATTACAATGATTTCTAAAGAACCATGCGACACTAAGGTTTGACAATTCAGCTTTGCATCACAGAAATAAATTAGATTTTAAAATATATTTAAATAGAAAACTATTTTAAATTACTGTATGTCAAATTAATACAGTTTTACTGCATTTCTGATCAAATACTCTGTGAAAGAAACCCTTGTGAAAGAAACATTCTTTCAAACTTACTTTCAAAAAACAAAATGTAAAAAAGAAAACAATCAATCAATCAACCAATCAATACCAACCTCAGACTTGTAAATGGTTGTATGCATTGTTCCACAATCTCCAGGTCTTAGTTATGCATTTATGTAGTCCTATAAAACTGGTGAAAAAAGAACCTAATGAATGAAGGATCCTACCATTCTCCTCCAGGTGTCTGATGAGGATGTAGCTGGTTTCCGTCCCCTCTGTGGCGTAGTCGAGTGGGATGTTCCCATTCACATCCTGCAGCAGCACGTTGACTCCAGCCTTCAGATGAGGTGAGATAGAGAGGAGAGGGGGAAGGGGAAGGTGGCAGTGAGATAAAGCAAAACAAGACGTAAACAAATGGAGTCCCCCTTGCCTCATTCATCAGTCTGCAATCGATGATAAACTACGGCCAATTATCACACTTTCCCAGCATTCCCCAGGCACCCGAGCTCAGGGATGAGCTACATTAACAGAAAATAGTGCGTTAACTAACTCATTAAGATAGGGGCAGGTTAATAGGGCCTCTGGTTCGGTGTCGAGTGTTTGGGTGGCAGCGGGTGATGTGATTTATGAGCGTCTGGTCTCTAGAGACTCCAGACCATGAAAAGACTCTTGATAAGCAGAAAAGCATGACGCAGCGTTACACATGAATACCCACATGAACACAATCAGAGACAGGGTCATCAAATAAACTAGATGACGTAATAGACAAGAACGTATTGGCCAGAAACAGAACTACTGTACAACAGTTATACTGATATTGAGGAAATTCAGGCAAACCATGTCCAGATCACGCTGTTCTGCTAAATTAAAAAAAACAACAGTATCACATGTGAATACTTTTTGTGCGTAAATAAAACAAAAATAGAGAGTATCTCAACGCACCATATATGCAAGATTTAACATATTTCACATAATCAGCCTTGTTTACATCTGAATGAAAGCACACACATGTGCGTAATCTGCGGCTGTTTATGACTAGACGAAAGTGTATGCTTACTCCGTAATATTCTCTAAATGGCGGAAGACGAAAGTCATAAGAGAAGAATGCTTGAGTATATGATGTTATTTTTGTTTTCAAAACTGTAGTTGATCCACTGATGTCACATGGACTGATTTACCGGTGTTTTCACCACGTTTTTGGATCTGGGATCATTTAAGTTGTATTGCTGTCTATGGAGGAACAGATGGCTCTCTGATATCATCAAAAACATCTTAATTTGTGTTCTGAAGATGAATGAAGGTCTTATGGGTTTGGAACGACAAGAGGGTGAGTAATTAATAACAGAATTTTCATTTTTGGGTGAACTACCTGTAACCCTTTAAATACTGTAAACATACATTATACGTTTCTTTCGATTAGATTGGGTGAATTCCAAACTGCTTTTTTGCTCACTTCAAGGGCACTTCAGGAAGGGGATGCCATTTGTAGGCACAAAAAGAGAGCAACTGTTTCCTTGGTGAAGGGCCCTTACAGAAGTCCGTTAGCGAAGGGACAATGCAATGGTCATGTGAGACTTCAACGCGCCCACCATCTTTATCCGGGCAAGTCTGCTTTAAAAACAAACGTTGGTGAATGGAGGAGCCGAGTTTTTTTAGGATCAAATTGCGATAACGTTTACATTTATCAGCCGATTTCAGTGGTTTGTGATTTGCATGGACTTTGTGCATGTTCCCTTGAAAAAAAAAAGAGCCCGGATAGCTCAGTCGGTAGAGCATCAGACTGTTCGGGCAGAAGTCTCTCATGGGGCGGTCGTGGCCTAATGGATAGGGAGTTGGACTTGTAACCCAAAAGTCGTGGGTTTGAGTCCCAGGTCCGGCAGGGATTGTGGGTGGGGGGAGTGAATAACCAGCGCTCTCTCCACCTTTAATACCATGACTGAGGTGAGACCCTTGAGCAAGGCACCGATCCCCCAACTGCTGCCCACTGCTCCGGGTGTGTGTTGTTCACTTCTCGCTGCTGTGTGTGTGAACTTGGATGGGTTAAATGACTAAATGCAGAGCACAAATTCCTAGCATGGGAAACCATACCTGGCCACATGTCACGTCCTTTTCTTTCCTTAAAAATAACTCTGCCTCCAGTTATTTAGTCAGGCTTGGAAAATTGTTATTTTTTTTTTAAAGAAATTATGAAAGCTCACTCTCCTGTTGATTTGGTTGATTTTGTTTGTTAACAATTATAAGGCTAGGCTATTATGTAGGCTAGTATAACTGTAATATATACATGTAATGTCATTTTAATGTACATTAAATTAAGTTGTTGTTTTTTCCATTGCTTTCTCTGCCTTTAACCCCAACATTTTAGCCTTGTGCCTCAGGTCAGAACACAGCTCATTCACTTTGAAATACTGGGGGAAATACACCTTTAAGTACTAATAATTTTCCATCATTGATAAAAAATTGAATAAAATCAGTGAATACACATCCAACAGTGATAGTCTGCTAGTCTGCTTCCTATTTACATGACACTCTAGATATAAACTCCACAACAAACATAAACGAATGTAGCTAAATGATAATCCTTTACAGATCCAGTGAAACTTACAGTGATAAAATATTATACACTGATACAGTGCACAGTAAAATAGTAAAAGTGATATGTGATGATAATAAAAAGTATACAGTACAAGTTGTAGTAAAGTAAATAATGTAATAAAATAGCAAGTACAACAGTACAATAACACAAGTGATATAATAGATTTATAATAGCAACAATTATATGTACAATACCATATAAAGGAATAACAACAGATAAATGATAGCAAATAGAATGTAATATCAAAAATGGAATAATACAGAATAAATTATGAAGAATAAATGAGGCGTCTAGGTATTTATATGTCCATGTTCCAAACGGTTATATGACACAGCCCTTAAAAGACAACACTTCAAGGGCTCTGCCCTTCGAAGGGAGTTGGGCCCTTCTGTTTGAAATTCCCCAATTGCCTGTTTATAGGTTTGAATGACTTCAACAGCTGGTCAATTTCTGCTAGCTTTGATGTCATCTACAGTATATGCAACATTTAGGATGACAATCTTATTCCACTGGGAAAACTGCACAAATATATTACTTTTTCAAGAGCATTTCCTATTTTGACCAGTCTGTAGTCGTCCAAAGTATAGTCCAACAACTGTGAAAGGAAATTAAGGCTATTGGTTATTTAATGTGTTCCAAACGATTTTAATAAGAAATACATGAAAAAAAAAATAATAATAAAAAAATACCACAGGTCTGTTAAATGTCTTAAATAAATACAGTAAATGTGTCACTAATGCAGGTAAAAGCTCAAACATCCTTTATTAACTCTGTGCAAAAAATAGAAATAGAATCCAACCATCTTGTTAAGGCACATTAAAAGCACTAAACTATGACAGAGGAGGAAGGCATAACATTTAAAATACAAAACCAAACTTCAGGAAATCACTGCATGAAATTTACAACCATCTCTTATAATGGCCTGTGTGAAATAAAAGCTGCAAATGGCACATCTCCATCTGACTGGCTGGAGCACAAAGGCATTGTGACAAATCTGCAGCTTATTGTCTCTTTTCCCAGCATGCATTTTAAATCCAGCCATCAGCACATTCAGACTGTGGAGGTTGTGTCAATCACGCAATGAGGTTAGCAGTAGGTTAATGAATGTATTAATTAACATTAACAATCAGCAGCTCCTTTGTTTGCATTTATGAGCGATGACTTTTTGGGACACACCCCCACAAAACACACGCACACACTCAAAGCTCCAGAGAGCGCTGACGGATCTGACAGTGTGCCACAGGAGTGTGTCATGACCTCCTCCCTAAAATCTCATGCCGCAGGAATCACAACAGTCTTGACGCAATACCCCACAGGCCTCCAACACACCGGGGATACATGAGGACATGGGGTGCGTGTGAGTGTTTGTATTGGTGCAGATCCATCGATCCGTCTGGCGTGGAGCTGTTATCGAACAAGATGCAAACGAGTAAAGCAGGAGTGTGTGTGAATTGATTATGGGGTCAGTGTGAAGGAGATGGCAGTCTGATAAAGACCTCTCATACTGAGAGAAGAGCTGATGATGTCAGCATCACCTCCTCTGATCAACAAACTGCACTGTGTCCTCTGTGACACGCTGAGAGTCCTGAATACTAAACAAACATCACACATTTACAAGCTTGCCCTTTACAAACTAAATTTTCAACATGTGAAAACTAAATTAATATAAATCAGAATCAGAACATGCCAAATGTGTTTAAAAATGTGTGTTGGTGACAGGAGCTATATATAATTTAAGGTAATTAAAATGATATGTAACACTAATAATAAAGAGAACAGACAACAAATAAAAATAAAAATAATAAAATGGTTAACGGTAAGTTCCCCTACATATTACATATCATTTTCACATTATATTCACATTTAGTCCTTTAGCAGATGCTTTTATCTAAAGCAACTTAAAAATGAGGACAATAGAAGCAATCAAAACATTTTACGATAGTATACCATTTTTGGAAGTGAAAAAGAATGTATAGCTTAATTTACAGTAAATTCCCTGTGTTACATTTCACAATTGGGTTTTTTTTTTTTTATTGAAATAACTTCCCTAGGGTTTTTTTCTTCTTATCAGTTTCATGTGTCACCATGATGGTGTTTAGTGTTTGTGTGAATGACACTGTGCACCTTGTATTTGTTAGTATATAAAAGCTGCTTGTGATGGGTTTTGGTTCATCATATGACTTTCCCATCACTACTCGCTTTTGTTTTTTGCTAGTGTATTACAAAAGGTACAAAACAGATTGCAGTGCTTCATAGGATGGTATATTAACATTATATCAGATCACAAAATTACAGTATTTAAATGTACATTTATGTTAAATCGCTAAAACCTAAAATGCTGCTACCTTTTTTTTTTTTTTTTTTTTTTTTTTTTTTTTACAGCAACCACAGCTTTAACCATACTTTCTATAGGATTTTTTAAAAGTGTTATATAATTTAAAATAATAATAATAATAATAATAATAATAATAAGTGGATGACTTATCAGAATCATGTCAACAAAGAAGAACGGATGAAACTTCTTCCTCAGTAAAGTGAAAAACAACAGTGACTGCACCAGGAAACAAGGACAATCACGTAACATAATTACATCTAATCTACATGATGATGGCTGCCTGTGTCCCATTACAGGGCTTTGAGCACAGGCTTAATTGCCTTTGTTAAATTTAATCTGTTATGATAATAGGCTAATAGCAATGAAAGTAAATGAGAACAGAGTTCACTTTCTTACTAATATGGCAAACTTCGGAACATCTGCATGGTTCACTGACGTGGATGCATTGTTTCACCTTTTCCACTTTCCAGCTTACCCTCTCACTGACCTTTACGACCCTTCTACACAGGAAACAAGCAAACAAACTCCCTTACGATTGAACTATGTTTGTAAGCACATGTGAAATGTGTAAAGGTGCAGTGACATTTAATCTTGTTTTGGTTGTTATTGGCCATTCAGATTAATGAAATAAAAAAATACTTGGTTTGAAAGTGACTTCTGTGAGAGCTGTGCTTCAAACATTGCTACACTATTGACAACACACAATGAGCTTTTTTGCCAGTGAAACTGCTCTAATGTGACTTGATGTTGATGTGATGTCAACACCATTAAGCTTTCTGAGTAAACGTCTTTTTAGCATCGTTTTTAGTGTTGATGGTTTACATAGACTGGGAAGAGAGCAATTTTAGGGTCCTATAAAATCGGTTTTATTTTTTTCCCAAGATCCCCCCCCCCAGTTTATTTTCTCTGGATTTTCCCTTTTAATTTTTCAATTTGTTTTTGGGTTTTCATCAAATTCACTTTTATTTTTCAATACATTTAATAGTCTGAAGCACCTCAAATGATTTTTAGTATTATTATAGGCTTTTTTGGAATTATAAATACTGTCTATTTGCATTTTTCTGGTAAATATATTCTGGTAAATAATTCCCCTAGTAAAAAAAAATCTTAAACAGTAAACCTACTGTATCATTACATTGCTTAGTATATTTCTGTCAGTTTCTTCATGCTACACCAAACTTTTATTTTGACAGGTTGCTGTGAAGACCTGTCAAGAAGTTTCTCTGTTTATTTGATGATAGTTTTTCTCAAAAGAAACAGTAAAATGTTAATGAAGTTACTCTCAGAGTACTTCTTTAGATTATGTTCATATATTGTTGAGGCAGAGGCTAAAAACACTGTGAGCGTCACACAAGCTTCAGTATGTGTGTAGTAAACAAAAACACACATTAATTAAAAGCACATCCTATGTGAGGTGTGACATCCAGAAAACTGGCAAAATCAATGTAAAGAGGTAACTGACAGAAAATCGTAATTTTTTTTTAAGGTAATTTTTCCAAATACCATCAGTAAATAAAATACTACGCATTATAAAGCCATGTCTGTTTAGTTGGAAAGGCAGCAAGGAAAATCCTTTTTTTCCATGACGTCAATTTAATATAGGTTTGTTTCTTCAGGAAGTAATCCTCATAGGAAATGACTAAGCTAATGAACCCTTACCTAATGCATTTCTTACCTAAATGAAGTAAAGACTAGTCTGCAATTGGCAGCCTAACATAGTACCTCCTAAATCCTGACTCTGACTAATCCAAAAAAATAGGTCGTTATGGTCCACTTTTGGAAGCAGGATGCAGTAAAATATGGAGGAAGGAAAGAGGGAGACAAAGAGAGATACTGCTAGCCTGAAGTCTGAGTGTGTGTGGGAGACTGACCTAAAGCACTGCATATTGCACAGCAGAGATAAGAGCATTAACAGCAGAGACAACACAGCACAACGTGAGACAAAATGAAATACAACACAGTTTGCATTATAAAATCAGCATATTAGTGAAGGAAATGTGGTGTCAAGTTTCACAACACACTCCTGTCAAATTCAACCTCACAAATCAAAGAAACAAACAAATTATTATATTTCGCATAAAGAAAATGAATCATTTTATTATTTTATTTTATTTAGTTTTTCTAATGTGACATTATTTACATGATATATAGATTTATTTATTATTCTAGGTTAATAATTATGGTAACACTTTATTTTAAGAACCCATTCTCACCATTTAAGTGCCACTATTATGAGTTACAGAAAGGTTCTGGTTCTACCTTACTTATTCAGTGACTCCCAAACAATTCACTCAATGGTTCATTTTTCCAAAGCCCTCCTTTGCGTCAACATGAAATGGCTTGGGATGCATTTTAAAAACTCTCTTCAATGATTCAGAGTCTACTTTTGAGAAACAATAACTTTATATACTGTGCACTTTTTTGAGATTTAAAACTTTCCAGGACGTTTTCATTCAATAGTGGTCATGATACAAAATGTTAAATTGTCCTAAAGACAGTCTTAATTTTCT
>JAUMHE010000056.1:4856106-4889397 GCA_032359235.1 Enteromius mattozi
ACTTTCCAGGACGTTTTCATTCAATAGTGGTCATGATACAAAATGTTAAATTGTCCTAAAGACAGTCTTAATTTTCTTTTGAAAAACAGAATGTATAATAATAATAATAATAATATTATTAATAATAATAATATTATTTATAATTATTATTAATTTGGGGTTGAAACAATGACATGTATTTGTGAGCCAAATAACTGGAAACACACTTTGAGAGATTCTTGCTAATGACTGACTTGTGGAAGACACCACTGCAAATGGAGCAAAAGGCACAGCAAGACTGCTGAAAAGTAATACGGAGATCGAAAATTTGTAACCATAGCAACAGAGACAATCCTTTCTCTAGAGGGGTGACTCACCCGCAGGCAGAGGCAGAGAGAAAAGAGGTTAAAGGGGCTTGCTTGAGGAGAATCCTTGTTTTTTTTGTTTTTTTTTTTCCTTATCTCAATAACGAACAGAGCGCTGCGTTAATTCACAATTCCTGACACACAGCTAACCAAACAATAAGATGCCAGTCAGGCTTAAGGTTGTCAATCAAAGACACATGCTGCTACTGAAAGTTTAAGTATATTTATACTGTATTAAATTAGGCAAGAATTGCATTTGAATAGTTAAGACGGTAATCACTGAAGCTTCCAGTCAATTCATAACAATTATGATTACATAGAATCTTTAAAAATCCCAGCTGATATTATTTCCATGTTTGTCATCAGTGGAAAAAGAATCATAAAATCAATATTTATATATATATATATATATATATAAATAAAATGAAAAATGTAAAAAAAAAATAAAACTATAATAGGATTGACCGTATAACAGAACTGCTCTGTACTGCACATTTTGTCAAGTGTAGTATGGTAGGTAAGTAGGTAAGGCCATGGCCACTATTAAGGGAACTTCAGAGTGAGAGGATCATGTCTTCATGCTGTTAATTAAGTCTTTACGTTATCTCAGCTGTACGAGAGCTCTGCGCGCACTGCCTTGCATACTTTTATGCAAATGAGGCCTACTTTTAGAAATATTCATTCATACAGTGCCGAGCCGTGGTTCACATGCAAGCACACAAACACGTTAAAGCTGTTGTGAGTACTATCAAACAGAATGCTTCAAAGTGAAGTGGCACAGTTCATATGCAGATGCTCAAACACTTTCACACAAACTGGGAGATGATGTTGCTGAATTAAATGCAGTAACGTTGACCTCAATTTAAAATATCTCACACTTTCTTCTTCCGCCAAACTGTACATAAACACAAGTGCGTAAATATTAACATTGTAAGGAGCTGTTCCATTCCACTATACTGCTTTTCCATTGTTTTTAATATGTAAAAAAATACGTTAGGTAGATGTGTTTGACTCTTGCATCTTTTGCAGTGTCTTATGAATGATAGAATATTCCTTAAATGTGGCAAAGTTAAACTATTAAAAAATGTAGGCTTTTCCCATAAATTGTGTGTGTTTATTTAGTTACATATTTACTTATTTTAATTTATTTTTTTATGCCAGACCCCTTTAAGCGGTTCTACATTGAAATCTCTGCCAAGTTTGAACTTTGTAGTGTGATTATATTTAGCATTTTATTTACCAAGTGGTTCTAATTTGAATCTCTTTTTGCTTTTCTTCGCAGTGATCTTGGGCATCACACTGACACCTACTGGTGTGGATGTATGAATCTTTAAAATGTTCCAAGCAGGTATGACTTACTTCTGTGGAAAACTAAAGAAGATATTCTGTTAGTATTCACTTTATCTTTGTTACTTTCTTACATTATTATGGCTGGAGATGTGAACAAATGGCGACAGATGGGGTTTGAGTCTACACATCATCTGAATAAAGATGCTCAGGTGGGTGGATTAACCTCACCATATTGAACTGCAGATGAAGAGAAGGTTAAACAATGGCATTACAGATCATTGCTCAATTGCGATACAGACTGAACCAGATCAAGTCTGGATGCTATTATGGATGTACAGTAGTGAACGCTGGGTTTGTGCGTATGTGTGTCTGTAGTAGTAATAGTAGTAGTAGTAGTAGTAGTAATTGTATTTTTGGCCAGTATTCCTAAAGCGACTCTGTGATTGAAGCGAGCTGGCAGGCGCACATGGTTTGCTGCTTCACGCTCTAGTGAAAATCAGGTCGAAAGTGGTCTGGAGTCAGACACGTACTGAAAAGTAGAGCAGGCAAAGCTGGTGTCTCCACAGCCCACATTCAGAATAACAATAACCAGACAATGGTTTTCTTTAAGATATCAGAGCGTTTTTTGGGGGGTTTTTTTCACTGAGATACAAAAGATTGTGATCTGTACTTTCACCTGAGGTCTAGAAGCCGGAAACGTGACAACATGTGTGATGCGTGAGCTGGCAGAGCTTTCTTTTTCTTTTGATAATAATGAAATGATTCAGTCATCAGTACGAAGGGATGAAGGAGCTCGCTGGATGAGGAACAGCTTGTGTTGGAATCATTGTAAATGGATTTGGATTGAAGGGGGCGAATATCTTCCCCTGGTGTGTTCCTTTCAGATTCTCTTCAGAGATAAACACACTGATTCATAGTCTGTTTACACCCCAAGGCTTCTAATTTGTGGAGGATATGCTGTTCAATGACAAATTAATGGCATAAATCTTCTTTTTCCTCACCATTTCTCCAAGTCAGTTATAGATTATATTACGTTTCTGTTTCCTGCAGTGCATCATAGCAGTGTTTAAAGCCGATTTTCGATCATATTCTTCAATTACATTGTCGTTGGGGAATCCAAGGGAGGTGATGCATGACTCAACAGCCTGCTGATTTAACGGCCTTTTCAATTCTACGAAAACATCCAACAAGTTTGATATTTTCTCTGACAGTCAAACTTTTTCCTCTCAAATGCAAAGCCACATATCGCAAACATGATTCATGATGATTGGTTTTACGGTTCACAGAGGGAGCCCTACGTTGGGCGCCACATTTGTGACAAAGTTTGAAAGAATTGTCACAAGCAGTCTCACTCTTCCAAGTTTAATTTAATAAATATGACTCAAACATTCGTGGCATATCAGTGCCCGTAGCAAACAGGATACATCTGCATGCTGTGCTGCACTGGAGCCAATGAGCAGAAATAATCTTGAGCTTCTTCTCTCCACTTTAACATTAGGAGAAGAAATTCTCCTTAGGAAAGATGCTCTTTGAAGTCACAGTGCTAAAAATAACCCAGATATCCCTGCTACTTTGAGCTTCCACTGTCACGCACACAGAGTGAGCTTTTGCCTGGCATAACAGTTAAGACACAAATGTGTCACTGTTGTTCTTCACACCGTTTGTGAATACAAGGGGGCGTCAGTATGAGCGCTCTGGTTACAGCTGCACGATATATCAAAATAAAATCTAAAGCACGATAAAGCAGTGTTTCATAGCAGCTTGGTTTATGCTAAATGTTGCGCCACACAGACTCAATGTCTCAATGATGCATTGCATTTGGGAACACAGTGTGAATTTGTTCCCAACAGAAATAAGCCGTAGAGGCATACTGCAGTTCTGCCAAAATAAAGATTCAACCTTTAACCTTTCAGAAAAGAACAGATGCAACTAAGAAATTAAGATGTAATTTTTATTTTACAGATATATTACATACATATATGTTAAGCAATAATTTAAAAAAATAAATTCTATAAGTATTATTTCAGAATTATTATATTCTAATATAAAAAAATCGAAATGTCACATTTTTCCCCTCCTCTCCCTGGTGTGATTTCAGGCTCTAAATATTTTGATATATTAAAATGTTAAATATGTAATTCTAACATCAAATTTTTAGGATTTCTCAATTAATAGGCCAAACTTTGGCAGGTACAATTGTCATAAATGGTATTTTAAGTCGACTTAGGAAAATTAAAGTGGAAAATTAAAGGGAGAGTTCAGCCAAAAATTTAAATTGTGTTATTAATTATTCACCCTTATGTCGTTTCAAACCTTGTAAGATCTTCGCTCATCTTCTGAACACAAATTAAGATATTTTGGATGAAATTCAAAACACATTAACTATTTTAATAATTATAATGTCCATACTAGGTTTCTGGGCGTTGAACGTTTCCTTGGTGTCTATGCATGTCAGAAAGCTCTCGAAATTCATCAAAAATATCTTCAATTTCGCTCCAAAGATGAAGGTCTTACGGGTTTGGAACAACATGAGGTGAGGTAATTAATGACAATTCTTATTTTTTAGGTCAACTAAATCTTTAAAGAAACAATGCATATTTATCCATTTAAAAAAAATAAATAAATTCTGTTACAGGAATACTCAAGACATTCTATCAGAGTAAGTTAAGTCACCTGTGTTTAATTTTGGAGGATTTGCTGAGTTTGTTTGTGGTAAAGGCAGCAAACTGACATGCTGCATGCTGACTGAACACCGCCTGTCTAAAGACACAGGGAAATCCTGATCCTGCCTGGATCTGGCAGCACTGTGGAGGATTACGCTCAACTGATCCGGCATGTCCAACATATGACAGAACTTTACTCTAAGCTGTCTTAGCCGGATTCCCTCCTGCAGGAGATACGTGCATGTTCAATTAAATTCACATTTATTTCTATGCCACTTTTCATAATATATATTGTTTCAAAGCAGAAAAACACACGTCCCAAACTTAACAGTCAAGAAGCGTAAGTGACTGCCTCAAAAAGAAAATCTGCAACAATGTATTTGAAATATGAGGCATGTGCAACTTTATCAATCTTTCACTGGAACTCAACTCTCATGTGACTTTAAAAAGTTTCAGTCATGATTCACTCACCTTCATGCTGCTCTAAATCTGTATGAGTAGCTTTTCTTTCATAGAGAAACAAACTTAAGAATATCCTCGCCACTCTATTCCACATGGCCATTGGTGATGTGCTTGACAATTACAAAGGCTGTCAGGAAAGATGGACATGTATTCCCTCCCCTACATCTATCTATTACTCAAATGCACTTGGAAACACATACACACACCTATCAAGGCTGGTCAAGGGTGTGGTTTCGACTCAAGGAGCTCATTAAATTCTCAATACCCTTGTGGAAGAGTTCAGGGAGGCAGGCAGTCATGTTTTTCATCTCCTCGTTTTATTTTTTTCCTTCATCCTTCAGCACATAAGCCTTTTAATCGTATTAAAGAGAGGTGTCACAGATGACACAGTTAAAAAGAAATAACAAGACTTCTCCTGAAAACCCCATTAAAACACTTGACAAGTGCAGATTTCTTTCCAGTGTTGGACAAAAAAGTCTGCAACACTTAGAGAGGAATCTGTTAGCTACAGCATATTTTTTATATAATTTTTCCAAAATTGCAAGTTTTGCCTCCTATATATATATTTCTGTGAAGCAGAAAGCCATGGCTGGATAATTTCATGTTTATAATCACCCTGGATTGTGGAAAATTGGGAATATGAACGGAAATATACTATTTTACTCATTCTAATTTCTATACCAATAATTGTGTCCAATGAGTATTTGAGAAAAAAACATTTATTTCATAATGATATTTCTCACCATTTTAAATTCTCATTATCCAATGAAAGGTTAGTTTTTTGAGAATATTTTAAATAAAAGATCAAAAGGATTAACAGTGATTAATTTTCACAGCCTTCTTTGATCATATTTACCAAGGGTGCCGATATTTTTGGCCATGACTGTACAAAACTCACACTTTGATTTGGTGTCTGTGTTTGTGGTGTATTTCTCACCAGCAGCAGCAGCAGCACCATATCTGCGTGATCGCAGGCACAGGCCACATGCAGGGCAGTCCAGAGGTCTTCATCCTGCAGGTTGACATTCAGTCCTTTCTCTATCAAAATCTCTGCTGCGAACACGTTGTCATGGCGGGCGCACTGCAGAAACAAAAGCAAAAGAGGATACAGACAAGTAGCATTCCATAAAACAGACAAATAGCTAAAGGAAAAAAAAAACGACTTCTTGCATCCACTAAAAAATGTTAAAAGTCATAACAAAAATCAAATACACATGGTTGGGTTTTCATATCTAACGCTATGAAATGTACTCACTGTAATTTTAGGAAAGACATTTAACTGAATGTCAGCTGACTCAAACTTAAATCATTTTGCCCAGTAACAAACTAAGTGCTTTAATAAATGAGTGCATGAACTTTACTACTTTATTAGACATTATTTAGCTAATCCGCTGCGCATTTAAATGAGACATTTAAAAAGATTTAGCTCTTTTCACATTAGATAACTGCATTAATTGCACTGAGGCACAGGTTGATTTCTATTAGAGGTGCAATAATCAAAAATGTAATTAAAAAATAATTTCATATATTGCATTGGATATGAATGGTTGATTTCATATGCAGCACCATAAAAAATGTATTGTTTTCTGTCTGAGCATCTCTGACTCCTAGACAGTGCCAAGACTTAATTAAACTATCCAATTACTGCTGAAATTGGATTTGTTTCTGTTTAGCTGTACTATACCCTGGCGAACCCTTTAAATTTTTTACCTCTCTATGGTCACAAAATTAACTAACAAAAAATTGAATCATCCATCTTGCTTGAGTCTAGTGCCAACACACCGGACCGAGTCTATTAAAGTCAGTGTCACTGAATGGTGTCAAATGTTTCCCTGAGTTACAATGAACCAACTAAAGAGAGTGTAATGGACACCCACCATTTACAGGCACTGAACATAAATAAAAATATCGGAAAATATCGGTGTCGTAAATAAGCAGGCATTGTAAAATAAAGGAAAATGAATTAATAACGGCTTCAACCCTCTTAAGCTTTAAAAAAAACTCACATGCTGGCTGTGTGAAGTCTTATTTGACCAGGAACAGTAAGAGTGTAAGAGGTTGGATCATTTAGATTTGTATAAATTTATCTTTTTTTGAAACTCCACTACAGTAAAATAAAATATTTACAAAAAGAAAGAGAGAAGATGTAAAGCTTTCTTTTTATGCATCCAGCTGTTGCGTAAGAATTTTAGATGTTGCATTTATAAAAAATTTATTTGGTAATTTATTTAGAGATTAATCAAACTATTATGTTTGCTATATATTTAATAATTCTGAAGCTTCATTTCGGCTTCAATGCTCACAGTCAGACTGAGGATACCATTTTTATATGTAAAAATGTCTGAACAGCATATAAGGGTTAATATACAATGTGTTCCAGAAACAGAGTTTGAGATATTGATATAGTTAGATATTCTGCTGAGGACAATCACAGACACAGCGTATGACGGCTCAAGAGGCAAAGCACATGTAACTGGATTTGTCAGAGCTTGTCCTTATGTTCTTACCAGATGGAGCAGAGATCCTCCTGAGGAAATCACTGTGTTCAGGTCAGCTCCCTCCTTCAGCAGCCTCAGCACTGGAACAAAAGGAAAGCAAGGGGGGATGAATATATTTGCAAAATGAACACTTCATCAAATCTCAGCGACCCTCTCTGCACACAAACACATAGTGAGAAAATATGGGGAATTGGTAAAATCTCTACAGGCACTGGAGTCACATATTTGCTCTGTTCCCAAACCTAGTGTGCTGCCTAACTTTCTACTACCTACACAGCTGCCAACCTTATAAAGGCCACATTCTTATGGAAATGGAACCTCACAAGTGAAATCAATACACATAGATAGAAACAAACAGTGCTACTTAAATGAAGTACAGGAGTTATGTGTTAGCATGTTGCTAAGCTAACAAACATATCCTGTCAAACTAGCCAAAAAAATAAATAAAAATCTCCTTGTGTTCGCCATTTTTGGACAAATTTCTCATTCTGCACAAAATATACACGCATTGCCTTTAAATTATTCAAACGTTTCTCAGAAGACAAAGATCACAATAGGTGTTTACTTTACAAACACCTAATGATCAAACTTACAGCTTTAGCCGCTATTCTTAACCATCAGACTATTGACAGTCCTTAACTCAATCTCTGTTACAGTGTCTAGTGTGTATTGACAGTCTCATCCTGTCTCTCCCTACGGCCCAAACTCAAGTGCACTACATCACACATGGCTAAGCCCCACTGACTTTAATTACTGGAGAACATGTCAGGCACTTTATACTGATTCCCAACAAAATGCAGCATAAAGAGCACTCCTAGCATGGCATTTATTGTAAATGAGAACAGTAATGGCTCGATGTTGATTTCAAATAACACAATGATGAAGGGAAGCAAATACAGGCATTCACATAAATGTTGGTGAATTCGTGAGGGATTTTTTAGCTCCATAGCGTGATAACATACTAGTCTGGAATTGTGTCTCAAACACGCTCAATGGGGAACAAATCTGCTTACACAGAGAAATGAAAGAGGCATGGCAGAGGCCCATATGATCTCAGCAGAGATCACTAAATCAAAGAGTGAAGAAGAGACAGATGTGCACACAAAAACAACAACAAAAATGTTAGCATCAGCAGGTTAGCCTTCAGAGGATATCTGGCAACCACTCAGGCATATCGAAAAAGGAATATCTCCATTCACTGGATCACTAAACCAGAAAGGAACATTTTTAAACAAAGGCACAAAGAGAATAGGACAAAAAATATAAATGTAAAAGGCAGGTTAACACTAACAACATTTAGTATAAAACTTACAGTAATGATAACTATTTTAGGATCTGCACCATCAGTCTTGAACTTTTTAAAGCCAGGTGGATTCTAACTATTCACGTCTTCATTTTGCATCTGCTGGAAAAAAAAATGTTCTGTAAGTGATTGCAAAATATATCATTACTCTTTACTCTGAGGCGGAAACAAGCTTCCATATTTTCTGTGAACAGTGTATGAATCATATGCACTATTTTATGCTACTTTTTTGGAGGTTGCCATTATATTGTATGAAAATGTGCACTCTAGTTAACTAAATTATGCAATTATCTGCTAAATAAAATGAATTGTAATCAATTACAGTTAATGAGAAAATAAAATGTGTTAAGTTACAAAGTGGGTTACTTCCCCTTCCCCGCCACACCAGAGATTTGTCCCTTCAGTTCTCCATTTCCTTGACAGCCGTGGATGTGGTAAAGGTACATTGACTGTGGCATGTGTGTTCCCAAACGTCAGTGTGATGGATGGCTTGGGGACTGAATGGGTGAATCTCCAAGATCACTCAGCATTCCCCATCAGGAAATTGAACACTGGTTTGGATTATAAAGAGCTGCCAACCCAGGAAAATAAAAATGAATGAAGATCCCAGAGAGGAAATGAGGCAGGGTGTAAGGCTTGTAGAGGACATTGTCTGATGTACGCCAAAGCAATCAAGGGCTATTCAGTGATAAAAGGTTTGCCATGCAATGTGCCAGATTAGCTTGATGCATCTAACGACCATTTTTGTTGATCTTCACAACACAATGGTGGCTGTGCATCGTTCCAAAGCCATTGCAAAACATGCAATCAATGCTAATCGTACAAACCTACCAAGTCTTACCAGGTCTTTGGAAAGACAAGCTCCAACAGATCAATAGGTCTTAAAATAGGTAATAAATCTAGTACGTACCTGCATGATTTGTGTGCATGACACACATATGTGCTCAAATCATTATTTGCCAGGACAGAGTGAAGGTTAATTGCAGTGGTAATTATCATATGATCAAGCTGGTTATAAAGCCCTACCCAAGCTTTAATATTATGACCCTCACAGGAGCGGTTACCACCTCAAACAGATGTGCTTCAACACAGCTGGAACGAGAGGTTAAGTAGTTGGCCCACGGTTACACAACCCGTTTATTTAGGCTGTATACCGATTTACACAAGAGAACATGCCTGGTCTGAGTAGCTGTGATGCGGTAGAGAAGTTCATGCTAATAATACAGTCTACACTCATTCATATTTATGAGGTGTTGTTATGGCGATCTGACTCAGCGATATGAGTGACTGGCTCGTTTGTTAAACCAGATAACGCTGAATGCTGTAAACATCTATGCTACCTTCATTATGCTTTGCGCAACAAGGATCCAATAAAATCATCAGCTATCCTCACACCATTGTAGCAATCTAAAACACCACCCTGGAGTACAAAATTAAATGATTATGAGAAAACAAATACGCAAATGTGCCACTACCACGCGTGAATATAATAACATCCGAAACGGCTACTTGTACGATCATGTTTTTTTTTTTTTCTTGAAAGAATTGATTTGCCTTTAATACAGAAACATTAGTCCAATCAACTTCAATCAATGCGGTTCACATAGAATCCGACGCTCAGACCTATTATTAATCAGCTTGTCCAATCTGCAGTCATTAGCAGTCAGGGAGCTTAATTAATTTCCCAAGTCTCTTTGCTCTGATGAGTACCAGAAATGCCTTTTGCATACCCGAGGCAAATTCTTCAGCATGTTTCCATTCCTCTAAGGTAGACAACGATTTCCCTTTCTGTGAGTTCAGTGCAATTTAAGTTGCTGATGGGACGGAAATGGCCTCCCTTTGAGAAAAACCCAATCAACATATTAACGCAGCAACAATCTTCATTATCTCACCACAGATTGGGCAATATTACACCTGCTTGCTGGAAATTGGATTGTGTTCTGGTATTGAAAGGAATAGTTCACCCAAACATTAAAGTTACCTAACTTTTAGGACTTTTTTTTTTGATACGGTAACGGATATAAACATGCATTCATTCCCCAGCAGTAAATGCAATTAAGAACTGCTTTATCCTTGACAAATGATAAAAGATATGGCAAGTTTGGTTTTCTACAATAGACTGCAAGGCAAACATCTACGGTAACACTTTATTTCGTTAGTCTACTTTAGATATTCGACTAACAGTAAGTAATTTTGCAACTACATGTCAACTAGCAGTCTAACACTTTATTTTAATGGGTCCACAACATACTACATACTGACTATCAGAAACTATGCAACTGTCTGAATGGATCAAACTGAATTACAAATACTTTCAGAGCTTTTTGCAAACTCGTTTAACCGATGTGGTCAGTAGCAGCTCATCTGCAAATATGGTGTCAATAGTTCTGATTTTAAATGGTTAACAAATATACACAACATGACTGCTGAAATATTACTGGAGAAAAATATTATCAGACACGGTGGCATTTTATTTTTGGGTGAACTGTCTCTTTTCAAGGCTGTAATGGGCCTGGAATGATACATTTAGTGATAACAGTGCTTAATGTTTGCATGAGAACAAGACTATAATTTACAAAATGGACCACTTAAGTATGGAGAAAATGGGTTAACTCTGTGTGGTCATTAGGAGGACAGATTTTCTGCTGACTGCAAAGAGAGAAAACAACCTGTGCATGTTAACAGAGCCTGATGAGCACATCTGTTAGATGAAGGCATTAGAGGAAACACCAGAGACCACCCGCCCATGTGTCAGCCCTCTTTACTGACCGCAGCTAAACAGGGGTCAGCAGACACACTTAGCCCATAAGGCGTCTTTGCACAGAATCATGCTGTGCTACTGAACCGGCTTATGTCAATGCTGGTGGAACCAATTTCAACTCATTTGGGTCAAATAAACCATTAGGCCTAACACACTGTTATCATAACTGGCCGTTTACAGGACTCAAATGGAGCAGATAAAGACGGTGTAATATTCACATCAGCAACTCTGGGATGAAACTGGACCTCTGTGGAGGTATCCGAACATTTAGACGCTCCTATTTATTGGAATGTGGATCTGTTGGCTAATATGTGTTTTCCTCTGCGTGGTTGATAATCTCCTGCATTTCCTATGACTTGATGTTGGGCTCAAGAGTTGGTGAAATTCAACCTGTCACGGGAAAATGGGAAAACAGCTGTTGGAACCATATGTAGCGTTTCCATGGTAACCAGGCATTGGGAAAGCAAAGGACGATGCAGGAGAAGAGAAGTTAAAAGATAAGGAATATGGCCAACACGCAAATGCTCTCATATATAGACAGACAGTTATGGTATATTTAATTTTACATATAACTGCAAAAAATAGATAATATATTATACACACACACTTAAAAACTTCCGGTTAGCAAGCATAATTTATTCCTGTGATGGCAAATGCAATTTCAGCAGTTATTACTTTGGTTTTCACATTCTAATATGCTTATTTGCTACTCAAGAAACATTTACTATTGTTGTTAGTAGTATTAAAAGTATTATTGCTGCTTAATATTTTTTGTGGAAATCTTTAATAAATTTTTAAAGGATTCTTTGAATAGAAAGGTTTAAAAAACAAAAAAAATGGTTTAATGAGGACAAAGAGTAAGGGATTATTAGACTAATACGGTTCTAGTTGCTTCATGTGGGGGTTGTTGGTCTGTGTATGGCTGCGAGTTTGAGGTACGGAGGACTTTGTCGCTAAGGATATTGTGCCAGACATACAAACAAACCCTTTAGAAAATTGCCTCTATTGTTCTCTGATCTCTTAAGTTGAATCAAATCCATTGCTGAACCGTAATGAAGTGCATGAGTTTATCTTTCATAATACACTACAATAGTGCATTATGTTTTGGAGCAGGATACATCCACTAGCCCATCCACTATGTCATCCACTAGCCCAAATATAATAAACAAAAGGAGACAGTCGTCTAGGCAATGTGGGCAGGCCTAGACTAATGTATAACACTAATGGGAGGAGGGGTGTATGAGAAGAGCACACAACAAATTGATGTCTCCAGAGGTTTGAATTCAATCAGTGGCACCACAAACAGACACATTGACTCATTCAGATAGTGTGTATACAATCATTTGAAACACAGTCTCAAAACCTATCAAGCTGCACTGCTATTCACTTTCTACAGTAGATAGACAGATGTCTTTTAAGACAGTATCCTAACTTAAATTGAACCTCATGAGTAGCAGTCTACATACTGAAGCAGAGCTGCTTGTGTGAAACTTAAGTGTAGAGTCTTGTGTAGAGGCTAACAGTTTAGTAGCTTACTCTACGCATGGAAATATCAGAAACAGTGAAGCAAAATTCTGTTTGATCTGGTTTAAGCTGGTCATGTGCTGGTCCGACCATCTTAAGACCACCAATGGACCAGCATAAAACAAGCAAAGGACCAGCTTAAACCTACAAAGGACCAGCCTGAGCCAGCTCAAACCAGCATCCCAGATTCAAAACATACCTAACTAGCATATGCTGGGGTTTTTTTTTGAACTTCAGTTCAGTCGAATTCAATAAGTTAAAATGCAGTTTGGCCTAAATTTATTTCAACTCATCTGTTATTTTGGTTTTGCTTTCCACAGAAAACACCTCAGTGAGCTTCCATGCTCTTTAAATGGATTCCCCTTCAAGTTCACATCTATTCCGTCTCTCCATCCTCTCCTCATTTGAACCCCCATGTTCCACCATCAAATGACAAGAGACTTCAGCCTTTCATCTCGGAAAAGAATAGTCTTCTTCAGAAAACAGCTAAGTAAGTTTCTCTTTATCTCTAGACCTGAGAGAAATCCTGAGAGAGTTCCAGTCAAGCATAGACGCTTCATGTTTTTGAAATGGGCTTTTGTAGGCCTGGCTGTTTTCCTGATCAGAGGAGAGTTCAGTCATATAAAAGGAGGAGGATTTGGGGGCAATGTTGAGGTTAAAATGGGCTCACTGGGGTGGTAAAAAATCGTTCCAGCTCATTGAAAGTAATATTAATAACAAGAAAAGCCTGAAAACTCATGCGTAGTTAGTACTTTTATCCCATTCATATTCCTAACAGAAAGCTTTTGACCCAGAGAGAGCTGAAGTGACAATTGACAACATGTCATCGTATCCCATCCAGTCCTGGCAAAAATGTTTTGGATCAGAAAAACAAGTTACTGTAGATAGGCTGCTTCAAATCATCAGCTAGCAAACCACCAGCGTCTGACCTAGATTTCAGCTTGAGCAGTAGTAAAATGCATACAGTATGTATTTATCTTTTTATTCACCACCATATGAATGAGTGATTAATGTTTGGTTTCATTTTATTTTATTTTATCTTTTTTTTTTTTGGCCAAAAGGGCCAAAAAGACCATCTACTGAAACTACACTGCAAATAATTACTCAACAATTGTCTATATAACATCAGTATTAACATATCAATGCCCTTATTTACTTGTGAAAGCCACGTTTACTGTTCAGAAGTTCAGCTTTGTCAATTATAACGAACATACATAAAGTTATACAAACCTACTTGACTATGTGTAGCACCTGCAGCTCTGCATTCCTTGAAGAAAACATTCATTAGAAATAAGAGACTGAAGTCTATAGGTCCCCTTTTAACAAGGTCCTATAATTTATTTCTGACCTATAGAGTTTTTTTTATTAATGCAACATCCTTCATTTAATATGTGCTTTATGGATCATATATAACTGTTCTTTAAAATTTAGGCAAGGGTTAATTCTGATTGATTTTACAAGGACACACGACACCATCTGCAGTGATAAAACTGCCAAACTTCAAAAGAAAGACGTTAAATATTGGCCAATAAGTTAAAGACAATAAAAATAAATAAATAAATCAGTTCAAATTGCACATGGCTCAACATGTACACTCCCAGTATTGAAATTGAATGTTATTCCTCCATCTGTTAGTTCTTGCTAATTTCCGTCCTGTCTCACAGAGCGAATGGCGCATTGCAGGAATGCCACAAGCACTGCATCACAGTGGGCTGCGAGGGGCTTGTAAATGCTCTCAGTCGCTCACTCCCAGAGCTTTGTCATTATTCTATTATCCTGACAGCCATTTTATGTTTCCTCCACAAACCACCTGCCAAAATACACGACCATGATATGTTACATCATTCCGCCCCATTCCACGGGCTTTCAGAAGTAGGACACGGCACTTCAATCTTAATCCTTGTGTAAAGCGTCTACAGAGTCTCTTGAGGGTTAGAGAATCATTCCCATGGGGATTTACTGATGAGATGATTCTGACCTCTTGGTCTTTCAGAATAATAGGCACTGTAGTTTGTGGTCATCTTTAATTTGCGTCACAGAGATGAAATGGTGATTTAGTGGCATTTACTGGGACCCTGAGGCACAGTGTACTGGAAGGAATGATGCCCGCCTATACGGTCTTTAAAGGACTGCTGGGTAGTATTTTTTTTTTTTTTTTCTCCAGTTGTCCTTGAGCCTGATATCTACATCTTAGCCTTAGACCATAGATATTGATGGACACTCCTGGTGATGTTTTTTTTTGTTTTTTTTTAATCTCATTTCTGGCGAGACTTTGGTCACACATAAGATTTGGTTTATAGATGTATAAGATAAAAGCAATAAACTGAGCATGTCATGCCACATTTGGGCAGCAGTAGCAGGAAACAAGTAAAATGTCAAAGCCTTATAAGACAAAGTGTTATCATAAGGTTATCAAATAAAACCTGATATGTAGTAATTTTGATAGAACATACTAAAGCAAAGCAGATTCACACCATCCTGTATATGGAGCAACCTTGGTATGAATATAGATAAAGATTAAATTTATATTAGAACATATCTGGTTTAAAAGCAAATCTGTTTTATTAGTATTTTGTTAACAACTCTTACTGAAAGTAAATTAGAACAGACAGCCTAGGACGAGTTCAAAGTAACAAAATTCTGAGATATACACATTTTTGTAGCATTTGAGCCAATCAGGCACAAAATATTTGTTACATTTAACAAATAATCTTTAATACTGCTTTCCAAGCCCAAGGGGTAACTCAAACTGCCACTATGAGGCTCTGTGGATCCATCCACCGACCGGCAGCTAACACCCCAGGAAGGCAAAACAGGCGTCTGATTTCCATGGCATCCGACTGATAAGACTGGTTTATTGCTTGAAGGAATGTTACAACAATATACAACAAATAACTCTGACTCTGGTTCTCCCTGTTGAAAAGACAATGGACTTTTCCCTAAATTAATTCACAGGAAAACCTTCTTTGAGTAAACACATATCCTTCAGGTCATAGTGTATGTTGTTATTGTGCTTGTATATCGTCTTGTGTATGGTATGCTGTTTTATGCATGTTTATGATAGATATATCACCTCATAGTGTCAACACATTTCGTGTTGGTATCTAAGGACTCGTCTTCAGACGATCTAATTGAGAGTGTATGTTATATGTTGATCTCTTTGCAACATTCAGTGTTTTAAGAATCTCTTCTACTTTGTATATCAACCTCCAATCTAATGTATATGCAAATTACCATGCTTAGAAACAAAGAGTCATAAAACGTCCCTCCAAATTAGCAACACACAATTGGCTCTTTGACCCACAAGAGGTGTGACCTCAACATGTTTCAAAAGGCCCCACGGCAGGGACGTGCTTTTTGGATTTGTCTGGATGCTGAAGCCCACCATCTCTCTGGTCTCCTAAGCCCACGGCCCGGTGCAGACGCATTGGGGGAGGGCCTAGGTGCAGCACAGTCTGCAGTCTTTTGAGACACTAAGATGAGAATTTAGCTCTACGGCAACCCCTAAGTTGCCGTAGATGACAACAACCTACAGCAACTTAGCCTTTCTAAAGTCTGAGAAAATACTTGTGTATTGGCAATTCTCATAACATTTATCAAACTGATATTGAGAATAACATTCAATACCAGCCCAATAACAGACCAAGACCTGCGGAGAGCACAGCTTCCATCAGCATTCAGAAACCGAACATAAACCAATCCAACTGGAATTGATTTCATAGTTCTTTATTCTGAGAGTACCATATGCTCCTGCTCCCGCTCTCATACTGGCCTGATCACATTAAAACAATGAGCTTGGAGGACCTCTAATAAGAGACACAAATCCACAGGTGCATGAAGATTATATTTAGAACTCATGATATTGGAACCACCTACTGGAAGCCAAATGTTTATTTACGAATTTTATCACATAGTATAGATACTGATCCAAGAGCCCACCATCAAGTCTCTTTGACATTTGGGTTTGAAGGAGACATTATTTTGAGTCATAATTCATTTACTCAGAATAGCAACAGCACTCCTCTCTGCAACAAGCCACATGATTTAGGTGTCTAACACCTAAAGTAAAAGATCTGAGAAGACTTCTAACCAAAGTATTAAGTAGTATTCAAGTATGAGCGCTAATCCGCGACTCAAAGAAGAAGCAACGTTTTTTAAATGGGCATAAACACACACCCATATAATAAAAAAAGAAAGGCTGTGGGTCTGCATTTCTATTAGAGATTCATTAACGTCTAACCTTGAGCTGATGTCACAAAAACGTGATGCTTCAGTTCACCTCTGAGAAGCCATGTGAACATCGCGGGTGATAGCGGCTGAGTGTGTAATCTAATTGTGCCTCGATATCATGGGTGTGTGATCCCCATCTCTCTCACGCCTCTGTGCTCCACGCCGCATAAACGCAGAGTATCACATCTGCAACTGAGGAGGTAGCTCAATGATGCTACGGCTCAATGCTTATTCATGTGTGCTAGATCTGATTGTTTCAGTCACTGTCTCCAGGGCTCAGATCTGACCAAGACAAATGTTTGGACACAGTCTATCAACCTTCATTTGTGAGCAATGCTATGATAATACAGACAACTCATGCAAGAGAAAAATCAATGACATCATTCTATAAAAGCATATTCCCGAGAAGTGAAAAAGAAATCCAATTAAATCCCATCTAAATCTCCACATACTGTAAGTCAAATTTGTAATGTGCGAAAATCTTTCCCCGTCAGTGATCTATCGTTTCCAAATGTGCCCCTTTCTACTTTGACCTCTAGAACAACCCTAAACTCCTGATTATGTGGTATTTACAGATTTTGACTGACTTTCCAATTGATTAATGATAAGGGAGATGAGAGGCATTGCAGGGTTCCCAGGGTTCCTCTGGGATATCTTTAGCCTGAGGCTAACATTTAAATCTAGCATGATGAGAAGCCAATAAAGAAGAAGAGTAAAGGTCCTTGCACACCAAGTCCGAAATATTCATTTGCTTTTTTTGTTTTCGTATTCATCATCCTAAAAATGATTTGTGCACAGAAACCTTGCACACCGAGTCCATTGCGTAGTAATAAAAAAAAAAAATACTAAATTCAAGCAGGGAGGATGATTTTGTTGTCTTCTCTCTTCTTAAAAAAAAAAAGAAAAAATGGAAAAAGAAAAAAGGAAATATTGGCTCCATCCAATCCTGATATATAGGGAGGAAGAAGAGTTCAATAGGCGATTCAAGATGTGCAGAAAACCGAACCCGATCTGATTTTTTTATGATGGACAAAAGATGAAAAATTCTGACTCAGTGTGCAATGGCGCATTATTAGACATAAGGTGCATGTCTCTGTGAAACATAAAACCAAAAAAGGAGAGCATCTGCAAGTGCTACATGTGCTGAGAGACACTTTGACACTGTGACACTGTTGCTGGTGTAACTTGTGGTTAAACATCTTGGCTGGTAACTGAAAAACATTGTAGTTCAAGTCCCAGAAGGGGCAAATCAATAGACCATCATGACTGTGTCATTGAGGAAGGCATTTAACCTTCCTCTAAGACAGGAATGACCCAATAAAAAGTGCACTGCTAGTTTCTTAAGTAGAAGCATCAGCTAAATTCCTAATCTCTAAAACCGGTGACAGGCACAGAGCTCTGTTAAAAGCACACATATTGTGCACAAAACCAGCCCAGCACTTTCCAAAGGTATGAGCTTTTTTCTTTATTTTTATATATGTTTTTTAAGTTTGGCTTATTTGCACTACATAATCAAGTAAATCAAATATTCGTAAGCAGAACTTTATAGAGTGAGATAATGTGTTTTTTTATTTTGTTTTGCTTTTTACTGTTAATGAAATTTATATGAATGTTCTTGAAAGATTTTCACATGATCTTTTTCCTTATTTAATAAGTGAATTTGTCGGTGCGCATGCATTCTCTCATTTCACTGAACAAACCAGACACTATGTCGGACATCAGCTTTCACTGTAATCTGTAGCCAAGCAACACTGACGCCTTAAACCAAAACACAGGCATGGAGCCATGAGAAATCAATATTCTGAGTCACTGACTGGTCAAAAGGCATTTGTGCAGGACGCTGATCACGTTTGGATAAGCAATCAGAACAAAAGCCAATGTCATTGCCAGTTTGGTAATTAGTGTTTAGTAGGTGGGCTAAAGTCACCATTCATCCTTAGCCAAAGGTGCCATGTTTCCAACAGGCATTGCTACAGGAACACCAGCTGGTGCCGTGGACCAGCTGAACCCGGCTTACAGCCAATAAGGCAGATGCACACGGTGACCTGCAAAGGCTGCTGGGATATCAGACACAGATTTACCCAGACAACTGGGAAAATGGTTGGCAGGGACTGAGAGAAGGAAATATATGAAGATGGAAAGCTGCACAGAGGAAGACAAAGGAACAGATGGATGAGTTTCAGGAGGTAGTAAAACATCACCACATACCGGCACCAGACTTCATGAGCACCAATCAAAACTGACCACCCTTTGCTAACCACTTACAATTATTCCCTGTAAAAATGAGGTGTCCAAACATAAACCTGGAGGACTGAAGTTTAGACTTGGTAATTTAAAGGTTACTGGTTGGAGTCTGACGAATCCTGCAGTGAACAAACTCAGCAAATCAATCAGAAGTCATTGCTTTCTGTGATGTTGGTATTGAAATGAAGCAAATATTACTGCAAGTACTCAAGAATCATGAAACTTTAAATCAGCATTACTATCGACTGGTTGTTCATATGACCAAGTTAATAACCTCAGAAATTACTGAGCAATATCTGAATTAACCATGCGTTTATAGCTTTAAATGTGTCGTTAAAGGCCAATCGAGCCATAAAAATGAATAAACTATGAAACGGAGAGACTTCAGTATCAAAGCATACAGCCATCACACCCAATTTAAAAGAGAGAAGCTTCATTGCCTGTATGAAACTAAGTGTCGAGCAAATATAATAGATCAAACGGCAGGTATTTTTAATAAATAATGTTTTGTTCCAGTGTTCCTAACTGTTCACCCCTAATCTCTATCATCGGGGAAATGAGTCTGTTTGACTTTAAAAATGCAGTGCTTTAAGCTCTGCTGGGTGATAAAGTTTTATGTTGCCTTCAGATGGATGGCACTACATTAAAAAACGAGAGGCCTCTCACCTTTATCTTGCATAAGCAGAATGAGAACGGCTCTGCCACTCCCAACCGCAAAGTCACAGGCAGAAATAGCTGACTTGGGTTGAATTCGTTTAGCCTCCGCCATTGCTCATGATGCAGAAGGCGGACGCTCTGTGACTGTCACCCTGTCTCACACAAGCTCCTTTCCCCCGCAAGCTCTTGATTAGATTACTTTTACCTGTCCCGCAGGAGTGGCGCGGCACACTCTGAATATTAGCTTTTTGACTGGCCCATAATCAGCTTGAGGAATGATCTAATACTCAGCAGCTAATGGCAACTCCTGTGATGGCTTGCCTTTCTGGAAATTAATTTGGCCTTTTTCACCAGCTTGCCCCGCTGACTAGGCCACTCCCCTCAATTTCTTTCTCTTTCTCTGCAACACAAACACAGTCACACTTAAAGTGCCACTTCTTTTAGTGTCACTATATTTTGATTAGAGGTGCCTTTTTACTATGAAGAGCCAAAAACTTGATTGAGGGAAGTGGGGGAGGGGTACATTTTCTTCATGTACAGTACAATGCAGTCCAAAGTAAAGTGTATAGACTGTACACATTAGTAAGTTCAGTCCCAACACTGAACCGGTTTTAGCTAAATAAATGACACCATTGTCTTTTAGAGTTGCTTTACAGCAAAATTTGAACTCCATAGTTAAGTTCACATAATGTATTCTACTATTTTCCTGTTTAAAAATAACTGCCAACAGGGTCAGAAAAATGTTCCTTTTTTTTGTTTTTTACTTACATTAAATTCATAAGGTAATGCAAAAAAGTAAAGACATTCTGCTCTGATTTAAGACTCTTTAAGGCCTTCATTTGTCACAGACCTTTTAAAGACCTGCAGAAATCCTGAATAAAGTTGACCTCACTTACAAATAACAAGCCTATAAACAAACCTTATCTTCAGTTTTGCTGCACATCCCCTATGGGAATTACCCCTTGAATAGCTTTTGAGTGACAACTTATTGGTCTATGATCAACATAACTTGCTTATACACTGAAAATTTGGTGCAGAAACAATTTTCACTCAGAAAACTAGTTAAATTCAACTTGGTATTAAACATGAATTTTTGAAGCATTTTCTTGAAACAGACTCTTTGTTTTCTTTACAACTTCTAAAAATCATGAACATGAAACCCAAATAACATAACTGACGAACAAACCTAAGTTTCCTACCTTCTTTGTCATCATGTCGTATGATGGCGTCCTGGATGACGTCTGAAAGAGTGAAGCTGATTCTTTGTTTTTTGCGGTTGGTGAAGCGGGGTTTGGGGAAGCTCTGCTTCTGTACCGTCCGCTCACGCTCGTAGTAGACCCGCAGCTGCTCGCAACGCATGCGTCTGACCAGCCTCTGACGCTGGCCCAACGGCAGAGACTCCAGCAGACACTGGTCTATCTCCATGTTCTGTCTGAACACGTTACATAGCTGAAAACAACCTACACAGAGACAAAGAGGAGAGCATGTGCAGATGGTTCAGGTAAGAGATAGATGGGATGCAGGAGATAAGATGATGAAATATGAGAAAAGAGTGGAAGAGGGAAGAAGAAATAATATCAGTTATCAAACACATAGTATGACTAGTAATAACATTTTACATCTTAATCATTTTTCATAGCTGATGTTCTTTTTTTTTTTTAAATATCAAAACTATTATTTCACAAATGTAATCACATTTAAAGGAATAGTTCACCCCAAAATTTAAATTCTGTCATCATTTACTAACCTGTATGAACTTCTTTGTTCTGCCTAACACAATGGAAGATATTTTGAAGAAAGTTTGTAACCAGGATGTTTTGGGTCTTCTATAGTATTTATTTCCTACTATGTTAGTCAATGGTGATCCAGAACAGCCTGGTTACAAACTTTCTTCAAAATATCTTCCTTTGTGTTTGGCAGAACAAAGAAATTTATACAGATCTGGAACTACTCAGGAGTGAGTAAATTATGACAGAAGAAGTAGTCTTTTGCACTGATTCCCCTTTGAAAGTACGCAATTTGACACCTTTGTCATACGGTTTTCATCAAACTATATTTGGGATGCACTAATTCTAGTCTTGCATACTTTTGTAGTACAGGCAATAATTTTGAAGTAGCATGCAGTCTTTATGTCCTCTACTTAACCAGAACAAGAACAAGACTGACGCCAGACAGATAGCTCTGTGTATTTCTCAAAGCTCAGTCCATTCAAATCTTATCTGGCACACTCTGCTGAGTAGTGTGTCTGTTTAACCTTGAAAAGCCGAGACTCGCTCCACATACGGCACTAGAGACTGAATTATCATGACTCAGCATTTCTCCGGCAGTAGCATGGAACAAAGCCAATGCCATCCCTGTACTCACACTGCAAAGAACTGCTGAACGCTCTAGGAGCTGCAAGGGGCTGTAAATAAAGGCGAAAACTGCGCCCAGTGAGAGACATATACTGTAGGTTACTGTGAGGCAATTATTAAACAATCACTTGCAGGAACCTCGAAGAGAATGCAATTAAATAATTGGGTAAATTATGGAACAACAAACATTGTGGGACTATTAAACTTTACCCCTTATTAACACAGAACAATACATGCAGCAAATGCATTGATGCAGCAACACTAGACTGAACCATCAGTAAAAGTGTTTCAATATGGTCTATTCCCACAACAACTCTAATGCAGCTTCATGAATTCTTCATCTCTGCTGTTGAGTTGAACTTTTATTGTTATACAGTAGATATATGGTAGATACTGAGGAAAGAGTAAATCTGCTTTGCATATTACGCAAAATAAGTAAACTTGTGTATTTAGCATTAAGTTCAAAGTTTCTGTATGGGTCTTAAGGAATGGCTTTTTATTGACATCTCCCTTTTTTAAGCATTTTGCACCATGTAATGGTTTTCTAAGTGATATGGATGAAAAAAAATAATAAAAGAAAATAGAGTGAGCAAATCTGATCTTTTTAAATAATTCAAATAATAAATCACCTAATTTACATTGAGCACTAGATTTATACTTTCTAAATATCAACAGATATTCATTCTGAATATGATTAAATAAAGTTTTTCTGTTTCGCTGATAAGATCATGAAGCTGGACATTAATTTTGACAGCTCTTATTATCAATAGTTTACCGTCTTTGTTACCAACTCTTCCTAATAAATAATTAATTAAAACAAGTAGCAAATGGTTTTAGAAAATAATTATACAGTTTGTCTTTCTATCATTGAAAAATCTATAAATTATATTTATATATAAAAAATATATTTAATTTTAGAAAACATTATATTGTATTGTATTGTATTGTATTAAAAAACATTTCATTACAGCATGTGTTATTCACCGTCTCTATTAACCTGGTCATCGACATCAGTCATCCAAAAAATTCATACCGGCCAGGCACTAATACCACATTGCATTACTTATGAAATATCTCCCCTTACTATTAGACTATGACTCTTGTTTCATTTACTTTAAGATGCCCTGGACACATCGCCATTCCACTCACAGACACAAGTGGAAGTATCACCATTTACATTTAAAAGGAAATTTTAATGCTGATAAATAATTAAAGGCTTGAAACGTTTGAGTCAAACTGGCTGCCCTTCTCACGGTTCATTTGCTGCAATCACAGAGCTGCTCAGTCATTCTCTCACACGTTCCATCCATCCTCAGCCTGCAGCTGAGCCGGCGCCAGTTGCACACATCATGCATTATGAAGACACTCACCACCCATCTCACCCCGAGAGAGATGAATAAGAAATATCCACAGAGAAGATTAGCTCACTTTAGAAGAGAAGCGGAGTATGCGAGCGCTCAAACGAGAGTTAAAAAGTTTGGATGAATTACAAGGAGTTTATATGACCTTGCTGATGCGGCCGCTTCTATCACAGCAATCACAAGCACATCAGTCTTCTCCCTCAAGGCTGTGTTTTAGCAACGACAGTGGGAAGAACGGCTTCTCTCTCTCCCTCTTAGACACGGCGCTGTGCAAATCTGTAATTACTCAGATAATTCAGGTCACCAGAAGCCCTTCAGCCAGGGAAATAAAAGTTTGAAAGTATGACTTTGTAGACAAATTAAAATGGGAACTCTTTCTGCCATCTCTCTTCTATTCACATACACACTGTGTCACATGCCTGTTAAACAAAGCTAAATACTCTATTGACAAAACTGAGCTTTTCCTTGGGTCACAATCCCATCCATCATGTTCTGACAGAAGGATCAGTTCTATTCAGTCAACTGAACTTATCATGATGAAAATAATATGTTCTATTCTATTCTTTGAACAGTACATGATGAGCACAGAATAATGTATTTTATTCTTTCCACTGCCGTGCAATATGTTGTGGTTTGTTGAAGTAACAACAAACAATAGAGACAGTAATACTGGGAAGTATTATTACAATTTATATGTATAATTATCTATAGCAAACTTGTTTTGTTTTTGTTTTTTTATTAAAAAAAAAGCTTCCAATGATGAATAAAGACCCTTCTGTTTTATTTATTCAATAAGTCTGTACAAACAGCATCAGTTCTGTTTGGAACAGCTTATGATGATGACAAAAAGATCTATTATTTTCGGTTCAATTTATTGATTTAACAGAACCTTTGAATATATTAGAATAGATTGTTCCTGTCATCACTTCCCACACCATCATCTAATGAAGAAAGCGATATATGAAGAGCTTGGTTCCAAAACGCTATAAATCCATTTTGATTAATTTCAGTAAAAACTAGGTTTTCTTCACCAAGAAAAAAATAACATAGCATCTTCAAAAATTCAAATCCAGATTTAAAATAAAAACTGATCATTTTTTCCCCCCAAAATGCAATAATTCCATTACTTTTTTTTTTTTTTCTTCAAAATGCAGTAAATCTGTTGAATCAATATAAAAATTATTTTTCATATTGAAACTCTTGAAAATACACAATAAAGTAAAAGTTGATCCACATACAATCAAATGTGATTCTGCCATTATGAATGCAATAATGCGTAGCTTGTCAGTGATATTAAAATGCACACGCTATTTGTCATGCAGCTTAGCAGCCCAAATTTTTTGTTTGTTTGTTGATCCAAGTACAATTTAGTTGAGGAAAACTAGATGCCGGGTGTATTCAAAGTTCACCAATACCAGTATTGTTTAAAATGCGTGGAATGGTGCACTGTGATTGGTTCAGCCAATACAGTATTTCGACCAATTTGTACTTATTCGTACGAGCCGAGGTGAAAAATTTGTGCTAATTCGTACAAATTTGTATGACCTCCCTCCCACGGTTTGGAAAAAAAAGGGAGAAAAATTGATAGAATAACACGATGGAAGTTGCATTTTGAGTAAAATTAAAAATTGGCTTTTCAATAACGACCAGATACTATACTGATTTTGGCAGAACTCTTTTTTTTTTTTTTTTTCAAAATGGCATTTAGCGCGTTTGAACCAAACTCTTCATATATTCTATGCAGTTTAATTCATTCAAGAGAACTTATGATGACAAAAGGTTATTCCATTCTACTAACAGAACCAACACATGTAAGGTCAAAAATCAGTTTAACAGAACATGCAACAACATCAAAAATCAGTTTAACAGTTTAATCGAGTGTTTTCCAACCTTGTTCCTGAAGGCACACCAACAGTACTTCCAATTTTAAGGAAAACCTCCTAATCAGACACACCTGGTTCAACTCATCAGTTTGTTATGGAAGTAGAGAGTCTATGATAAAATAGATGGGCCAGATAAAGGAGTCATACAAAATGTGTGCTGTTGGTGTGCTTCCAGAAACATGGTTGGAAAACACCGCCTAATGTAATGCTTACAACAAAAATGATAATTCTGTTAGACAAAATGCACAGTCCTCTACCCTCCCAGTCCTTGTCTCTAAGGACTTAAGAGGTCAGACACATAGCATTTAAAAAGGCAATTTGATGTAATAGACTATGGGGACCTTTTATAGCTGTGAGTGAAAGTAGCGTTTCAGTAACCTAATTTGACTCCTAAACCATAAAAATGGAACACCACTGCTGAGCTCTGCTGGATCTCTAGGTCAAGTCGTGAAGAAAATGCATTAACATTACTTAAACTTCAAAGACAATGACTTCAGGAGTAAATCTTTTTTCAGAGACCTAAAAGCACAGAAAGCCAGACAGCTGAAACTTTTTCTATTAACTTTTTAAGTCAAATGTATTTTTTTTCCACAGTCAGATGTCAGAAGACCTTGAGGGGAAAAACAACTTTCTGAAACTAGTCAATACTAGCTGGCTGAGCTGGTTACGAAGTTAACTCAAGGCTATGGGTTTTTAATACTGTTGAAGTAAATTTCATCTTGTTTAATGGATGTTTAGGAGTTTTATTGGAAATCAAGACAAAGGTACTGATAAAGAGTTTCTGTGCACTGAGAGGATCTGTGTGCTTTGAGCTGTGATGATAATCAGACACCGGCCGAGGAGAGAAAGAGAGCATGACTGATGCTTTCAATCTGCTCCGGGAGAGATAACTATCTGCTTACAGCATCACACCTGTTACAAACGGACACTGAACAACACATATGCCATCATTCAGGGAGGTGATTTGCATATAGTCTGCTTTACTGTGCATTACACTGAGGGGCATATATAAGGGGAGGGGTGAGATGCTAAACAAACAGCATATGCAACGCATGAACTCCAGAAGGGCAGTTTATAAGTTAAAAACAGCCTCAGGACCATAGTCGAAAACAGAGAATGTGAAAGAAAGACAAACTGTTGATCCCAAACCACAACTGACTTAAGGCAAACAGGAACCTGCCAGTGTGTAGGAAGATTCAGAATTATAGCTATATAACTGTTTAATGGTTAAATACCTCCTATTGCATAATTAATCATTCCATATGTTTAGATTAATAATACCACAAATGGTTATATAGAAACCAAATAGAAATACATTCTATATATAAAAGACTTAAATGTATTTAAAACTTCTATAAGACAATTTTTTTTTAGTGCTGTCAAATCGATTAGTTTGTGTATACACACACGTTAAATATTTTTAATACATATATGTGTGTATTTATATGTAAATATACTCACACATTATGTAAACAAACTTTTATTTTGGATGCCGTTATCACGATTAATCACTCCGAAAGCATTATTTTCCTTTTAATATCAATGTTAGGTAAATGTTATATTGCTAAATATTTTTATATCGAGGTGTGATTTTTATTTTTTGGATCTTGGATCTTTTTTTGAAATCTTGGATTAGACAGGTAAAAAAAAAAAAATAATAATAAAATAAAGCTAAAAATAAATTATTTACTTGAAAGTAAAACTTTAAATCACTAAAAGTATTACTTTGTATATTAAACATTAATATATGGCACCAGATTCTGTTGATTTTTGAAATTTTGAAAAATCTCCTTTTCACCCCCATTTCAGCATCTCTCCTCCTTAAGATCTACAACATTACAGAATGTAGGAGAAGAATTATTCAATTCCTCCAATCTTGCTCCTTTCTAACACTCTCTTTACTGAAAAAAAGCAGCAGACGGGCTGCTCTCTCCCTCTGTGCTGACTCAGTCTCTACTCTGATAAGACTGTGAAGATTAAAGACATTTTAAAATAAGCTCCGGCACTGCAGTTAAATAAGCCTTTGGTTGTAAAAGAATCCAATTACCCTAAAATCAGTTCCATGCCTTCTCTCCTTTGTCTCTCCCCAGGAACACCACTGTAGAAAGAAGAGCTACCACACAAACCTCAAAGGAGCCAGATAAGGTCTTCACGCTCCTGGCCCCTCACCTAACATCTGACAACCTCCATAATGTGCATTTATTTGGTACCACAGCTCTATTTCATATTATCAATTCTCAACGCCACGCATCAGGAGGATTGAAAAAACCGTTTTTTCACCTTTATCTTTTAACCTACACATAAATACACACCTTTAAGACTCCCAGCTCCTCGAGTAAGTGCTATAATTGCTGCACTTCCAAGCCTACGGATTTAAAGGCAGTGCCGTGAACATCTGCCCTTCAAACGCACAGCAATGTCAGACACACTAAGAGCGGTAGGGATTTCACTCAACATGGATGTGGAAAACATTTAAAGCCTTGAACACAATCCACAAGACTCAAGCATAAGCTGAAGTCAGTGTAACATTCCCAAAAAACACCCCCTCTCAACACACACGGATAGGAAGCATGAACGCAGTTCCATTAACAAAGGGAATTAGCCGTGAGCTTTCATCTCTCCCTCAGCTTGCTATCAGTGAGCAGCAGATATGTGGGACAGTGGGACAGTGGCACAGTAGCATGGCAGCACATACAGTATAAATCACAGAACTGTATGGCACAGGCTCAGAGCTCATACAAAACTATATTTCTCAGAGACTCTATTTCTTAGTCATGGAATCAAACGAACATGATCCAAACTCAGCCAAGAGTGAAGATCATGTGGATTTAAGGCACACGGAGGAATATTGACCTATTACATTCTGCCTGGCAGTAGTAATGTCTTGCAGTTCCATTTAGAGAAATTATAAAGGGAGATTAGGAGCTGATGGTTGTCTCGCAAAGTAGGATAGTATAATTGAGAAATAAATTGGAGTGCATGAATTGAACACATCTGGCTTCTGGTAAGAAGCAAGAGTTTTAATGTAGGTCAAGACATGGAAGGCATTATGAATCATTTGTGGTGGCCGTGATACGTGCACAACAACGTTTTGTTGAATGTTGCATGCTGAGTACACTTAAAGTGTGGTAAAATG
Organism: Enteromius mattozi; assembly: GCA_032359235.1. Taxonomy (NCBI): domain Eukaryota; kingdom Metazoa; phylum Chordata; class Actinopteri; order Cypriniformes; family Cyprinidae; genus Enteromius; species Enteromius mattozi. The sequence goes on from JAUMHE010000056.1 coordinate 4,884,817, forward strand.
CTCTGTTTGTGGCTACCAGACTAAAGACTTAAAAGGAACAGTTCACTCAAATGTATCATTTTTTGTCATTCATTATGTCTGCATGTTTATTGCATGAACACAAAACCTTAAAATAGCAATAGCCAACAATACATTGTATGGGTCAAAATTATCGACTTTTAAATTGTTGTATTTCAGCCAAATACTGCCCTACATCAATACCACACCATCTCAATGGAAAGCTTATTTATTTACCTTTCATTTGCATGAACACCAATTTCCAAAAAAAGTCCAAAATATATTAGTTATTATTAGTCCAAAAAATTTATTGTAATAGCAGCATCAGCAAGAATTGGACTATAATTATAAATGAAACAATATTTTGTTATGTGAGAAACTAATTAACATTTTTTTTACTAATGTGTTTATGACCATTAACTTACAGGTATTGTGGCAAAAATTAACACTAATATTTGATGGGGGAAAAGTACAAAAAGTGTTTAAATCATTTAAAGCAAAAAGTAATTAAAAGAGAATTAAAAAAAAATAATTTAACTACAAAAAATATTAAGTTTTAAATATTAAAAATTATGAAATGAATTAAAATTGTCCAACTTAAATTTTATAGGGCTGGGTTGCTAAAGAATTTTTGATATCGATACAGGTTCCTGAATGTTACCAATTTTATGAAATTAGTTTAAACAAAAAAATATTAAGAAAAAAAAAAGAAAAACACACCTTTTCTCAAAAACAGGCTCATCTCCTGATCTACTCCACAAAGGAACTGAATATATCCAACACAATAAATCAGTGCAAAAAGTTAATAAATTGAAATAGTTGTCAGTTTGCATATCCATTATGCTACTTTTACACTAGTGCATGTTCGTTTTAATATGCATATCGCTCAGACAGAATCATCATTTCTATTAATTTTCCACTTATTTTCTGATGAACATTAGCAGCAGCTTCAAGCTGTCCGCCTGTATTTTATCTTTCACGATTGCAGTATTTTTTAGCAACATTGCATGACCAAAACACATATTAGACGGCAATCAGAAGTTATTACAAACCCCTAATGGTGGTTTGAAGTGAGCTTTGAGTAAATGCAAAATATAAATCTTATTTACTGTCTTATATAGCATAATTTTACAGTGTGCATTACTGGTCAAGTAACATGCGTTTTCGGTCTGAAAAGCAGTGGAAATGCCAGTATGGACGAGGATCATTTTCATTTTGAAACAAAATCGCACCAGTATTGTAGCCTTTCAAGGGTGTTGGGATGCTTTGACACTACCGCCTCACATGTGAGCCACATCTCTGAGTGTAACTGGCGTAAACTAGGTGTGTTCGACTTAACATGCATTTCTGCAAGAGCTATAGAGAGCAGGCTGCGCCGTACATATTAAAAATGCTCTTGCAGGTGTCAATCTGCGCCACCCCACTTCTTGGCAAACACACCGACTAGGGCTGCAGTCTTATTGGCTCACTGACGTTGATGAGATTAAACCTTCAGGTATGGAAATTTTAGGATAATTTCAAAATGATTAAAAACTCAACAACAAAAAAAAATACAAAAATAAATAAAATAGGTTACATTTACACATTTTCAAATTAGGGCCGGAGAAAATGTTAAAATCTGAACTACTGGCCCAACCAGATCCAAAATTCTTACTTGTAAGCCCTTTAAAGCTATCATTTGGCTTCACACAAGATTGAGTATACACACATAAGCCGTGTCTGCTATTTTCATGACACTTATTTTTTAGCTCGATAGCCCCCCTTCACTTTTAAATTTCATTACATAGAGAAAACAGAAGGCAGGGCATTCTGCAAAATATCTGTTACTTAGAAAGATATAAATTACAAAAAAAATTTTTTTTGTTGGTGAACTACTCCAACATCAAATAGTATACAGTAGTGCAAACCAGGGCTGTATGACTGCTTATCTGCATAATTAGTCAAATCAATTTCCAGTGGCGAGGAACAGAAAGTAGTTTGGCTTCGGACATTAGTAGAACAGTTGCATACGCCAAAAGGCAGAAATTAGATGCCGCTTTACTGCTTGTCCCAGCATGAGACTGAGTGAACCAGGAATGAACTCCTGTATTTCTCTGAATCCTGTCTCGGTTTTATCTCTTTCTTTAGCTGCTTTCCATTGCAGTCTTTCCTTTCAACTCTCATTCTGTCTAATAAAGCCATCAGCCTGTTTCAGTCCCTTTTTACAGCCTCTTTAGAGTCGCATCCACCCCTGTTTTATATTCAACCATTCAATCACGAACACTTCCAGCGGTTTCTTCTTAACCTCATTCATTGCTGTCTGTTTCTTACTGGCTTCTTTACAGCCTACACTGAGAGAGTCCATAACTGTTTTATAGAGGACTGCATTAAGTCAAACACAGCCTTCACCCACATACACCCACACACCAAAATTCGTTACAGACATAGACCTCTGCTGAAACAGCATTTGCTGCCTACTTTCTGTCTACAATGCCATGCATTTCAGAGTGGAAAAGAACAGGAAAGAACGAGAGCAGGATTTGATTTTACTGGCTAGACTAGCTTGACTTAAGAACAGGATTTAGAAGGTCTGGATTGCTTAGAACAATGGCTAATAGCAGGTTGGCAAATTAATTAGCATTTACTCCAATAGTCCAGGGTTGTTCATAAATGGGCCAAGAGAATGTAGGTGCATTTAGACAGTAAACAGAGCTTTATTTACACATTTTTTTACTCACATCCGACCCAGATTGGATATTGTTGCATACATTTAAAATGCATAAGGTCAGTTATCCTAGCATCCAATCTGAGCCACTTTCGAATGTGGTTTTAAATCAGAGATGTGCCGATTTAAGGATATTTTATCTACGTCTAATCACATATATCTGCTTCCAGAGTGTGTGATAGGCTTACCAGATCTGTCTGTATGTGCTTAAACACTCTAAGGCAGATATTTTGAAACATACTGCCTGTTTTCAGATGTGTGGAGTTGGTCCTACTCTTGCCATTTACAGTAGGTACAGTATAAAGGCAGTGAGACCCCAAGCTGACATCTTAAAAACATTTTACGTCATCTTACTTGAGCATTAATCCAAATACACACATTTTCATTATGGTATGGCTGTCTGGATTGAAGAAAGTGATTGATATGATTCATATTCAAAATGGTAAGCAAGTGCTGATTTGTTTAAGGTTTATATATCCGCAATCCTATTTTTAGTGACTTTTTTTCCCCTGAACAAATAAAGGCAATTGCCACCTGCTGATACAGACAATTGCAAGTCCCAGGCACAAACATAAAACATTCTAGTCAGCCATTGACCGTAGGCTTTGTGGTGTGTTCAAGCACAACTTTTTAGCCCAGATGAACACAACCAGTTGACTTTCATTACCAATAGTTTTTGCTATCGGTCTGGCATATTATAGCCTTTACCCACACTTTTCATTTGATCAGTGTGGAAAACATTAAGATGACCCAGCAGAATAAAAGATTTTATCTAATTAATCACAATCAGTTTTTGCAAAGATGAATTAGCACAAGACTATTCGAACATGTGGTACTAACAGTAAAAACCAATGGAAAATTCAGCTTGGGCAGGAAATGATTGTAAACATACACTAGATATTGTGTATGAGGTTGGTCTTGTAAACAGACAGCACCAAAACTGAAGTTGCAAAATGAAAATAGGCCCATTGGAAACATTCATTTCACAAAAACTTGCATATACATCACAAAAAAGTCTTTATGCTCACATGAGATGTTTCTTTAGGCAACAGTTTATTTGCATTTACAGGTCACCTGGCGTGATCATGAAATAACCTCCAAGAAACACTTTATATATGGCTAGTGAGGTAGCTGCAAAATACTTAAAACCTACCAACATCTGTCACCATGACTTTTATAAAATATCGCAAAAGTCTTAAAAAACAATAAAAGAAAAGAAAAACGGTAATGGTAACGCAGCTATAGAAAATTAATGGAAAAGCAAGTTATTTCTGACTATTTTTTACAATTTTATACACAAGAATCTTGTGGCATAAACCTACTACTGTCAAATGTAGTCTATTTTGTACAATACTGAAATTCACACACACACGCAGCGTGTCTTTGGTACTGAGATGGTGACACCTCTGACTGATTCCAAAATATGTCACTCATGTGTGACTGAACAAGTCATGGAGAGAGGCAGTGAATGGCAGGAATGATGGGATAGAATGGAAAATGGGTGAGGTTTCCTTCTTTCTCTTGGTTGCTTCTGGGTCTCCGCTTCCAGGCTGTCAGGTATTGATTTACACTGGAGTATCGCACAAGCTTCTGTTAATATAAGAGGCAGGGGAATAGGGTAGCATAAATTAGAAAGAGAGCACTCTCTCTCGTTGTCTTTCAAACATAAACATACTCAACTTCATGAAAACACAGAGGATGCAGTGACTGTAAAAATCTCTTCTTTCTTTCCTCTCACGAGACTGATGGGATCAGACAAACCCAAATGTGAAAGACTTCCGTAAGCATGCACTTGTCTCCTGTACTATATCTCAAACCTTCAGGGGGATCTGAGAAGTGCACTAGTCACACGCATACACACACAAACACACTGGCTCTGC
>JAUMHE010000056.1:4892552-4919113 GCA_032359235.1 Enteromius mattozi
CCAAAAAGATCGGCTTCATGACATCGGCTACTATCTCAACAGCTGTTTTAAGGAATAGTTCACCCAAAAATGGAAATTAGCCCATAATTTACTAGTTATGGGCTAATTTTCTTTTTTGGTGAACTAGTCCTTGAAGAGCATTATTCATTTACATCACAACTTTAAGCTAAGATTTAAAACTAACAGCATGTCACAGTCTCTAGGCTTATGGTGTCCAACATTTCAATGGTTCAGAACAGATGAATCACTGTATGGCCAACAGAGGTTTCAGTATGGAGAAAATTTGAATGACTTCAGTTTTCAATATACTACAGCGCACCTGGAGTGTATATTAGCACTGTCATGAACATTTTTCAATTTTGTTCAGACTTAACAGAATTGGTTGTTGAAGGCAAATCACTTCTGATATGAGCAATGAGACGTTTACACGTCAAGAAACCAATGTGTTGCAGTAAAACATAAAGCAAAAAGCATTAAATAAATATACACTACATACCTTTAACATGATATCAACCTAATGAAACGCTGAATAAACAGTGAGAAATCTGTCTGAGACATATTTTGCACATAAACCAACAATATAAATATAAACAGCACTGACAGAATGATGGAACGCCCTAGAATGCAGTGTCATTTATGATATAGGGCATTTATTGTTGTGTCTCATTGCTCGCTCTCAGTGTTGACGCTCTCTGAGTCCTGACAGCTTAACTGCTCAGCAATAGTTTTAACTGGCCACAAATTACTTCTGACAATCTCCCTTCTGCACCGGGTTAACACTTTCATGCATGCACAGGAAATTACCAACATGCAAGGTCTGCAAATTTGGTCGTGTAAAGCACATCAGACTGATTACATTGCATTTCCACCACCATTTTGACCAGTGAATCTGGTTCAGTGTGTGTTGGAGAGTATGCAGTTATGACTGTACATGAATGTCTGCATATCTTTGTCTATCTGCCAAACACCTCCACAGGAACCCACACATAAAATCCACTTTTTGAAACGAAAAAACAACCGTGAGAGCAAGAGAAATGGAAAAAGAGACCAAAATAAAGCCTGTCATGTGTATCCAGGTCACAGATTTAACCCTCCTCTTACTGCATCTGCTCGGAGTGCCGGGATTCATTTGCAGTAAAATTCATATGCTGGATATTGCAACAATGTTCTAAAGCATCATAAAACCCAAATCCCATTAATCCACAAGACTCTAATCCATATTTACATCATTTACACAGATAATTAACTTATTCACATGGACTATACCCAGTATGCTTCAAAATAACATGTCAAAGTGATGGCAGTTGGTGTGGAAGCAGCTCTATAACTATGACCACATTACTAAATAAAAAAACTTGATAAATAATTTTTATGGTGAGGGGACGCATTTGAAAGGATGCATCTTTCTCACTGCTATCATTTACAGCAGATGCGCTCACCCAGCGCCCTTGAGCAGAAGGAATGAAAAAGAAGCAGTATGGGGGAAAAACAGATGGAAGGGTGGGTGACAGATAGAGATATGAAGGCAAAAGACGAACGAGTGGGCTAAGAAATGGACTGGAGGAATATTTAATGCGGCTTTTGATTTCAATATATTCACCTTGTGACTAGAGACACTGGCTACAGAGATGACCTGACAGAAACATGAAATGTGAGAGACTGCAACAAAATAACATGAGTGGGGGACAAGAATAAATTGTAAGTATGTAGGAAAGACTTTGGCATTTCATAACTTGGCGTGTTGTCTTGGTGTCTTCTACTCCAGGTTAAAAAAGTGCACTTCTATAATGTACTTGAATTGCTTTATTTTCACACACTAATTTTGTACTTCATATGCTAAAAATTATTCTTTATTAGTACTATAGTAGATAAAGATTAAAAGAAGTGTGCTCAACTGTGCTGGGATGCCATGGATATGAACATACTATCTCTGTATTTTTAAAAATGTATTTAGTTACCACTTAGTACACTGGGTTCAAGTGTACTACAAGTGGTAACTAAATACATTTTTACATGGCATCCTGAAGTGGAACCTCATAAGTGACTGATTTGGAATGTTCTACATAATTAGACAACTTTTTTTTGTGTGTCATACAAATAATATTCTCAGAGAAAGTGCATGGGACTTTTAATTGAATCCAGTAAAGTCTGCTGTAAGCATGTTGCTCATGCAAGTTGTCGTGAAAGTACACTCTATTTTATAAATGCATATTGATCTTACTGTGAATAGTTCATCTATTTATGTTCCATTTTTTAATAATTTTTAATAAAAAATCTCAAAAGTTAATCCACTAAAACTGTGCATTCATTTTTGAGTAACACCGCATCTGAAAATCCAATCAACAGCTGACTGATGGAGATAGGTCAACACCCTGCATTTTTTTCAATAATTAATTCTATATCACAACAGATCTATATGACTTTACAGTGCATAAAAATACATACAATACAATTATTAGGTGAAATAGTGATTTTAAAATTAGATTGAAGTTTGAGCAAACAATAGAGATTTACTAAACAGAAAGAATGAGAGTGTTAGACATCTTTCGGCATGGATGTGATCTCAGAGAAGGTCATGTTTCATGGATGAGTAAGAGAGATGATGCATCACTTGAGGGGACAAAAGACCCTTAACCCTATTTTCTCTCGCAAACCTGAATCGGCCAGTAGTTATAGAGCAAAGAATTCAATAGAGCCCATCCAGAGATACAAAACTACAAGTCAAAATAATAACTAGATTTAAGTTTTCCGTCTCAAAAGTTGACATATATTTGATTTTTAATGTTGTGTATTGCTACCTCAAGCATTAGTGACTGTATAGCTTTTGTGATAGCTGTGCATGGGTCCTTCTGAGTGGAATCATTTGTGTAAATTTGGTTATTATTTTGTATGGAGTTTTTGTTGTTGTTGTTGTTGTTGTTGATTTTATCTCTCTAAAACATCTTGCAGATTCTGCAAGGAGTGTGTAAACCTATGAAAAAAGTAGGAATATTCGATTTATAACCATGACTGTATGAATCATTACAATTTCTCTTATTTATTTTTAACAACAACAACAACAACAACAAAAGTTAACATATGACAGAAGGAAGATGAGCAAGCTTCTAGTCAGTGCACTTCAGTCAACCTTGGTCAAAGGTCACAAAAGAGTACTGTCTATGCCAGTGAGTCAGGACCCAGAGAAATGAAATGTGATGTTTCCCTCCAATTGTGCGCTATAAGAAATGTCAGACCTTCAAGTTGGAGATGAGAGAAAGCCAAGCGGAGGGAGGAAAACGGGTCTCCTCTGTCAGACCAATAAAGGATCGGAAAAAGGAGTGTCATTTGAGGAAAATGTCAAGACGGAGAGGGATGAACAGAGATGAGCGAGAGAAAGGAAATGAGAGAGAGAAATTACCCTATTTCCCGATGAAATGTGGTATGAGTGTTGGCGTATCATGTATTAAGCTGTCAAGACTAGCATGGAAAACACCCTTATCAGCAGCTGTCAGTCTCACAGACCTTTCGCTGTCTTTGGGCAAAGAGGCCACTACGGTAATAAACCGAACAATGATCATGAGTATGAAAGACATGCCATCACTACATCAAAACCTCTTAAGAGTGCAGCTGTGTGCTGCAAATCAATATACATAATTTCAAATGTGAGCAAAAGGGCAAAGTCTAAAGTTAAAACCAAATACAGTTAAAGAAATACAGGTTTATCACAAAAAAATAAATACAATTCTTATTTGTCAAGTTTCAAATCCAAACCAGTGTTTTTTTGTTTTTTGTTTTTTTTTAATTGAATCAATTGACTTGACTTTAATTGATTTATGAATTGTATAGTTTTTTTTTTTTGTTTGTTTTTTGAGGGGAGGGTACAAAATAAAGGTGCGTTAAATACAATCAGGCAGACAAGGTCATTTACTGATCAATATTATCACGGGCACATTGGTTCACAACCCCCTTAGGACTCATTTGAGATTGTTAAAATAGCACTTGACCGTGTTTTCTCAAGGAATAACACTAAAATGCAGCTCAAAGCTCAATAGATGTATTTGGGACAACCATAGCAATTCACATCTGAATGGCAGTACTTAAAGCCATGTGTCTGCTCTTCGGTAAATGGATGAGTAACATTTCCTCTCAACACCAAGCTTTTTTTTTTTTGCAAATACTGTAATCATTTACATACCCTCATGCCATTCCCAACCTGTATGATTCTCTCCTTCAGTGGAACACAAAATTAGTCATTAAGCAGAATGTCCAAGCTGCTCTGTTTCATTACTAAAGTAGACAATTAAAATTACCATTTGTGTACACTTTCATCATAATTTGAAAAAGTTAAAGCAAGTTTATCATTAGAACGCTTATAGACTGAAACTCCTCAAACATTGAAAGCAGTGAAAGTTGGTTTGTTACAAATGCATAAATCATGATGTAAATCGTTAAGAAACAACTTAAATGTACTGTATCCCTGTTTCTCACACAAAGTGTATAGCTCCAGAAGACTTGGTTACTGTCTACTTTAATGAAAAGAGGAAAAAAAGTTAAGCATTAGTAAATAGTCAATTTATCCTTTATAAAGCATTGTTCCAACATTCATAGGTATTAGTAAGCAGTTCACAAGTGCAACTATAAAGTGTGTCATGAGAGAGTGCCAATAATTCATCAAAATAATCTTTGAAATGTATCAAGCCTCAAGGAGGCAGGAGCATTTCTATATATAATTTAAGCTTCCTTTTGTGATGAAAAACAAGACGTATGTTGGTCTGGGTTTTTGAGGTCTTAGCATAACATATAAGCTCAGGCAAAACCTTTTTAATGCCTACCAAACATTTATCTAAAGAGCATGGCATAGCCAAGTGGTATTTCATAGTGCCTGTTAAAAATAGCAAGTGTATCTTACCTCGCTATCTTGCTTTCATATTCACACACCACAGCTGTAAAAGCTGTTGATGATACCCTGAGGAAGCTCTTTTCCCTAATTAAAACAGCTTGTGACAAGGATCTCACAAACACTAATGAATCAGTTCAGCCATATTGAACCAGCACTTTCAATTACAGCGGCATTCATGGCCTGGGGAGGGTATGCGCCTCAGGAAGGGCCAAGGTTTAAGGAATGAATTAAACATGTGATGCAATCTCTACATGACATTAATTATTCAACCCCTGTGTTGTATTTACACAGCTAAATATTTCTTTTCCCCCAAATTTCACTGCTGAATTCTATTAGCATAATTCTACAGTTAATTTTCCCAACCAGTAAACTGGCAAATGGAAATCTCCTAAAACGTTACCCTCAGTAAACTCTGTATTGATACACACCAGTCCCATCAACCGCAATACTTAATTCCCATCCAATTCTAAAATATTTTATGGAGTCTTCAAAGATGTTTTACTGGATCTACAGTTCACACCAACGGTACAGTAGACTTATAATCTAGTGGTCCATTAAGCTGTGGATTAATATGTTTGTCTCTTCCTTTCCTCGCTCTAACTCCTTAAGCCCTTTATCTGTCTATATGTCTTCTCCCTTGCCCCTTCATCCACAAATATGTGCTTTGCTCTCTTTATACATTTTTATTTATACTGTGATGTCTTAACACACCCTAATGTCTTTGGATGCTTCCAGTTTAAGCTACATTTACATATGTTGATCTTTGGTGACCCAATTACAAGGGGGTCCAAAACTTTTGTTACTGGGTCACCTAAACTGTCAAAAATGTGAGCATCATCCACTGAAACAAGGGTTTAACATGTTGACAGCCCTGTGGAGCTTTAAAACAGTAGACCTGTTTTTTTGGGGTAACACTTTAGAATAGGGAACACTATTTCCATAAAACTGTCTGTACATTAAGAAGAGTTAAGAGTCAGGAATGGGGGTTGTGCTAATGTGACTGTCCTACTTTAATGATTGGAGCCAAAGCGCTCTTATTGGATTATGGCTGGTTCTTCAAATGAGCTTGACTGGTTCAATGCCCATTTTGAGAAATGTGATGAAGTAATGTCGCGACTGAGACTGAGAGACTCAGAGTCAATAGAGGCTAGTCTGCTGCAGTGGAGGTGTTTGTGAGTGAAGAGAGATCTGTGAGCTTTTAGTTTCACACAGTCAGACATCTGATTTGTGGCATAAAGTCTGACTTTTGAGAGCAATTGAGATTATCCTGCCCAAAAACTACGCATCCAGACTGCATATAACCCATCATAGTACCATTTATAGTACTTAAGTGGTGGATTGACCTGAAAATGGATCATACACTGATGTGAAAAATAAATAATGGTGTGTCAGACTCAAAAATGGTTTTACAGAGAACACTGAAAAAATATGAGAAAGATTTACAGAAAGAACTGATTATTAAAGATAACTCAAAAACAAAACAGAATATCCAGCTTGTGGATATCTACTTAACTTTCTACTAAGTGCTACAAAGACCTTTTTTGTTTTTCATCTTCATAAAATATCTGATACAATTAACCTGACAAATGCATAAAATTATTATACCCTCAGAGATACTCATCATGTCAGTCTAGTGGCCTGATGAAAAAGTTTAAAGTGCCTTCCTTTTGTGTTAACATAATAAAAAGTGCATGATATGACACACACAGTTAAGTCAAATATATAGCCCAAAATAAAGGTTAATCCGCACATATACACTCTAATGCCTGAAATCTGGTACATTCCCTCACAATACCCCTATATCTATCCTAATCTCAGTGGCAAGCGGTATTAAATGTTTAATCCTGTTGTTTTTTCCTTTATCCCCCAAAAAGCAGCTCAGTATTCAGCAGCATCAAGCAGATTGAGTTAGTCACTGTCACTGTAGCTGACTGTGAGTAATTAGCCTCTCTTAAAACTGTTATCTCGACTAAACTAAGACACTTTTATGTACGTACTGAAGACAAAACTCTTTTAAAGGAGAGGCCCAAGAGGATCGTCTGTGGTACCAGTTAAGATGACTTTATATTCCATAGTGAAGGCAGCAAGCCTGGAGTCAGTATAGGTCTCTGAATGTTTAATTGAGCAGTACTCACACTCTCTTCCTCTCGAAAAGGGCAGGAATCTGAACCACCCTTCAGTCACATCTACAACTACAGTCACCTGAGCAATGAACAGCCTAGACTGATTTGACAAGCTACAGAATGTGAGGAAGAAAAGAGATAAAGGAATAAGAGCCAGAGCAAGCTACAGAGAGTAAAACTGTCTGCCAGTTAAAATGATGGATCATTCCAATTAGACAGTCCCCATAATATTGGATACAATATTAAAGTCACAAATTTTAGAGATGGAATCATAGTGGTTTTCTATTCAAGTTTAATTTTGTCTCATTCTCAAGGTGAATTTTGAATCATTTACCACATTTACCAGAGAACTGTACTAATTTAGAAACTCCAAAATATTTTATATTGGCAATACTGTACAGTTTATTTATCTTGAATGTTATTGCGTTTAGCTTGTATTTCCATTCTGTTTCTGATTCTCCTAATATAAATTATCAAGTTGATTGATGAACAGCATGAACAGAGGAAAGTCTGGCACAGTATACAAATATTCATGTATGTTTCTGCTTAGGCATATTCAGTTAAAAAGGTGCTTCAAAACATGCATGATCCAGATATTTTCTATTGACCGCTCACTCCTCTCATACTGAGCTACCTTCTGGAAAACATCAGAAACCTGAAAATCAATTACTGTTTCTTTCCTTTTTAAGCCACCATTTTCCCATCGGTGAATAATTTTCCTTGTTGTTTCCCTCTTTGTGTAATGTGTTTACTTCTGATAAATTACTGAAAAACACATCCAACCCAAGCTAGGAACAGATGCAGCATACAGTGCATCATATAATTTAGTAAATATCCACCGAACACAAGCGAATTTGTAAAAACGCTCTTATATTGAATGTTATGTTATATTGAAAAGAGTGTAAAACATTGCATTAAACAATTGTTTCCAAGATTTACAATATCAGTGAATAGGGTTCAAAAAGAAAAACTACTCCACATGGCTCCAGGGAGTGAATAAAGGCCTACTGAAGTGAATCGATGCATTTTTGTAAGAATAATATCCATATTTAAAATACTGTCGTATGCATGTTCACGAGAGAGTGGCGTTCAGGGGATGACGAAGGATGTATACAGTAAATGTTGGAGGATTCCGATATAAGCGAAGAGGAGACTAATTTTCCTTTGCTGTAAACAGAACTTGGTTCTCCTGAGACTAGCATATTCTCACTAGAGCATACGCTATGCCTAAGTTAATTGCTTTTGAATACAACTCCGATTGTATTTGTCTGAAAGAAGGAAGTCATATATTCCTATATGGCTTGATGGTGAGTAAATTATGGGGTCATTTTTATTTTTGGGTGAACTATCCCTTTAAGGTTGTACTTGTGTCCTCTACATTTGCATTCAGTATAATCATGTATATTTATTTTTCTTTCTCTCCATCTCTCTCACTCACAAACACAAGCTGCTGGAAGACAAGCCCTGAAAGAGCCATGATTAATTTGTGCCATTAACTGCCACTGCCAGGGGAAAGAAGGAGAGGGAGAAAGAGAGAGAAAAAAAGTCTTACCCTCAATGCTCACTTGCTCATTTAGAAAGAAAGAACGCAAGAAAGAAAGAATGAAAGGTCAAAGGTACAGTCCCACGTCCTCATCTTACCCTCCCCATCATCTGTCAGTCGTACTGTGAGCATCACACTGGTTGACCTTGCCTCGCTCACGCTTTTCTTTTCTTCTTTCTTCTCTTTTTCCTCGCTCAGGGTCCCTTCTACTCCATCGAGACACCTCCTGTTATGCTTTGAAGCCAGTTTGACAGCTGCTCCCTCTGAAGTCATTCAACATTCTCAAACTTCCACCTGTCCCTCAAGCCACAGCTGTTTGACAACAGAGCCTAATGGAAAACTAGTCCTAAAAAAGAGAGCACGAGAGGGATGAAGGGAGGAGTCTGACCCTGACTGGATGAGATTCTAAATGACTAATACCAGGACTCATGCCAGGATGTCCGATTTGCTCTCCAGACCTACATTAGTGCTTAAAGCTGGAGGAGCACCCAAACATGTGCAGTATTTTCCTCACCACATACACTTTGCATTTTCCTGCTCAGGGAAAAACAGACAGGAACACAGGAATCTCTCAGAAGACAGCTCTGAGGAGACATGTGGTGGTAGGGAATATCTCCCCAGAGACAGGAGCAGAGCGAGGCAAGTGGGATCTGACCACAGCAGATGATCCACACACATTCACTCGCTTGCTCACTCCTCTGTGGTGGTGTAAACAAAATTGTCATGTTGCTAAGCAACAGCCTGTCTTCGTATAGCAGAATACTAGAGTACAAGTGTGAAAGCCACTGGGACATGCGCATAGGATATGTTCATTTGGGATTGACAGCTTTATTTACTATTAGGGGTGACCCAAGCAGATCATATAATGTCTGTAACCATGTGACCAAAGTCAATTTATTTTTCTTACCCACAAGTAATGCCTGTAACCATAGTGACAGACAATTTTTCTATCCCAATTGACCACTTTTTTAATGTTCTAAAAATATGTGCTCATTTTGCGAAGAAAAGGCGCATGCATACTTATGTGTGCCATGGTGTTACCATAAACTTTGTAGTATGTCATTCATCTAATCACAGGTAACACTTTTGAATTACGGGGACACTGAAAATGTCCTCATACCGTAAATCACCTTCATATTGTAATACCTATGGCATACCCATGTCATTATGCAAATTTGTGTCCTCATAAACCACATAAACATGCACAAACATACACCCCATATTTTAGGTTATATGCTATAGAGAAATACTGCCATTTGGCTTTCAGGCAAAATGCACTCTTTGAGTTTTTGTACATTGATGCATAAATATCTCCTGTTTCACGTCTACAGTATTCTATATCATTCTATACATTCTATATCAAAGTACTGGCTACAAAAGATTATTGGAGAAAACAGTACTTTATGAAACATTATAAATGAGATATGCGCAGTGTGCAATATGCCATTTTTGGACAGACATGTTAAAGGTGGATTTGGGTTAGCTAACATGCTAAAGTTGGCAACACCTAAGTCAATGACCAAAACATATACCAAAAATGAATGGTGTTAAAAAATAAACAAATAAAGATATGTACAACTATATGAATAATTACACTGTCTATAATACAATATCTGAAAAGTTTTAGCACAACAACTCTGAAAATTATGTGATCTTCTACCACTCTCAAGTTGAGAAGTGTTGTCTGTGCAAAGGAAAAGAAATCGTTATCTGTAAAGTTCTGTTGCAATTATGCAGTTCAGGATTTACTTCCCTTATAAACTAAACTAAAACAAAACTACTACAATAGCACGTCTCATGCTTGTATAAAGGATTACTCTCTTAATGAGCAATTATTAGCAAAGTTGACAAATTTCAAATCGCATGCTTCTGGAAATCCTACATCTAACTGAGCAAGTGCTCTAGAGATAAATGACTAACAGATAGCTTTAATATATATAGATCTTGTCAAAGTAACATTGCACTTCCACTCACAGCCTGAGGGTGGCAGTGGTAATACATCATCCATAGACCCACACTGACACAGTTTGGACTATATGTATCCAGCCTGAGGAATGTTAGGAAATCACTTACTCGACCCTGTCACTGCTTAAAGTACATATATTTTTGTCATGCACAACAAACCATTTGTTAACAAACGTAATCTGATATAAAAAAAAGAAATAAAAAATGGCAGGCACATGAATACTGCACTAATCTAGAAAACTGCAAGCTCAAGGCAAGGTAAAAATATAAAAATTGGGTTTAAAAACCACAAATAAAGTCGCTAACAAAGGCTCTCCTGGAGCTGAATATTTCCCTGCAACACTGTCTTCAGCG
Organism: Enteromius mattozi; assembly: GCA_032359235.1. NCBI lineage: Eukaryota > Metazoa > Chordata > Actinopteri > Cypriniformes > Cyprinidae > Enteromius > Enteromius mattozi. The sequence goes on from JAUMHE010000056.1 coordinate 4,903,417, forward strand.
AGCCGTTGTAAAGATTCAAATGAAGCTGCTAAATGAACCCACATGCATAATGAGCAGCATGAATAATTGAAAAGATGAAGTGAAAAACGCTGATCATACCGTAGCGCCGATGAACAAATGTAGCAGAACATTTGCCAAACTCTGACACTCTCAGCTATAATACACGTACGTTTGCACAAACATGTCCTTGCCCACGAAACAAGAGCAGAACGAATGCTCGTAAAACACCCAATTCAAATGAATGCTTGCATGAACACAATTCATTCAGCTTGTGTCAGTGACAACTAAAAAGCATACACAAGTAACCAAAGTGCACCTAAACAAACATCACACTTTTGTGTTGTGCAAAACAACTGAGCAGGAGAGTGACTAGATCAAGCATCTTGATTGGTTTATCCATGACCTTTAACCCTTGCTGATTGGCGCTCCTGCTATGGACACGGAGGTCGATGCTTGCCATCAATCACGAGCGAGTAGCTTGTATCGCATTATAATGGCTGGGAACAAGCGCCTTTTCCTGCGATGCACTAATGCATTACGGAGAAGCGTAAAAACGGAGAAAGCAGACATCGTAAACATACATCACACACCCCTCCCACAGCCCCACATGACATTGACAGACCTTTTATATGCTGGCAAAGGAGAGCGTGTGGGAAAATGGTGGCTCACACAGTGTGCACATGGTGTTTACACGCTTACAGTACACACATCCAGAGATGCATATAATACAACGACTATCCTGGAGTACCACAAATCCAAGTGCACATGCTAATAAATGTCTACTAATGTCCATGACCTTGGAGCAATTAGATGGCAATATGACATCAACACAGTCCAATGGCATTTTTGGGGTCTAAAGTCCCCACAGTGATCTCATCCCCACACACACACACACCGCCCCTCACGTTACACATGGTATATTTAGAGCCGAACCAACTGCACTTCAAATCAGTCCTCTAACTCAGCCTGACCCGCTGGATAGATTCTCTTGCACTCGCTCACCTCTATTTCCCCATGCACCCGTTTACTCTTCTACAGAGAAGGAAAAAAAGCAGTAGAGTTTTATAAACAAGCATACCAAACACTGAAGTACACAGCAAAGAACGCTTCCTACCGGCAATCCCATCCAGCGCTAGAGGAAAGGGTGAGCGGAAGAGAAAAGGTAGAGAGACTGAGAAAAACGTGCCTGCCTGTGTACGCCTCCGCTCTGCTCCACCAAATCAATTTCACACTCTCTCACCTCCCAGTCACCATGATGTCATTCATTCATCAGTTTGGCGTTGCCATGGAAACCCTGGCTGGCGTGGTTTTGCTTTGGCCGTTCTGTGACACTGTTTGGTTCTTGCATATCCTTGAGAGTATCCGACCCTCCCTCTCCGTAAGGTGTAGTGCCCCCCCAATCCTCTGTCAGCACGTGGGTTGTGTATGTTGGGGGGAGGCATGTAGGGGGTATCCTTGTTCAAAAGCCGGACTCTTTCAGGGGTAAAACCCCTGAGGCACTCAGAGACGCGGTGTTTTATCCAACCACTAATCGAGACCCCCTACATTCCTCATGCAGGGTCGAGTCTCATCATCCCTTACTTCAAAAACCCATACATACACAAATAGACTCTTCATTCTGACCCCACCTTATTGATTAGTCTAGTCTTTTCAGTCACCCACAAATAGACCACGAAGCCCCCCTGCAGTCATGTCTGGGTGCTCAGGTTAAGCTCCTACATTCTCCACCAAGTCTCCTGTAATGAATAGTTAATGGAACTGCCCCCCTTCATTATGGTGCGCTCTCTGACAGTCTTGAGTCTGACCTTGGGGGATCCACATCTTCATACAGACCCTGTACTTCCTCATATTAATCATAGTCTGTAAAAAAGATAAGAGACTCACCAGGAACCACCTCCCGCCCACTTATTACTGTCTGGACTAGAATAGTCGCTATCGCTCTCGACTGGAATATCATCAGTCTGATTAATACCAAGCAGAAGAGTAAATTACATGTTCTTGTGGAATAAAGGAAATTGATTCTGTAACTGTAAAGCCATATTACCTCACTGGTCCTACATTAGGGTAATATAATGTGGATAGCATTGACCTTGTTCAAAAACGAACTGGATGTTCTATTCTTTATCTAAGCAGACCTCGTTGTGAACAATGAAGGCTTACTCACATTTCAAGGCAGTTGAGCATTGTGATGTCACTCTTATTTGACCCTGACCTTTTAACCACAGCAAATAACTGTATCTGAGTATGCCTACTTCACTATTACAGTTGGTGAAAAACAGTATGACCAAATTCACAGTATTCATAAAACAAAACGATGTCCTACTACTTCCAATGAGACACTTTACTATCCCATGAGGCCACGGGTGAGGATTTGTGAATGGCTGTGCAACGCAACTGGTGTTTAGATTCTCTGTATTATGTATGATGGTAAATGCTAAATTACAGATTATTAAAAGAATGTACTGCTGTAGCTTAGCATGTTAGCCTGTTGGCTTATTAAATCTCATTTTATAGTACCTCTGATTATTTGGTAGTATATACAATTAAGTAATACAATTTTACAACTTTATGAATAGATTTTAGATGCATCAACATTTATTTTTAACGATTTATGTTTGCTTTATTGTTTTGTTTATATTTAATACACTCTCATCACTTGGCAAGCTGTCATCTGATCTTTCAGCCACCCTTTCTTATTTCTTTGATGAATCAAAGCAGACTTCTTTCTCTTTTAAGCTTACAAATATGACATTTTCACTGAGAAACTATTTATACCTTCTGCTTTCTTGCTACCTAGCAACCTCTGTTATGCTATCTGTGTGAAGCTGACCAAAAACCACCTGTGACCTCAGCTGTCTGAAAAAGGAACTTGTTTGCAAAGAATTGCATATTTGCTTATGAATTAACAACATATTGAACTATTATAATATATTGAATAATACATATTTGTGTACTAGAAAATACATAAAAATATGCATGATAAATATACTTATACTAACTAATATAGTAAATATAGTAAGTTTTTATTTTTCATAAATGATCCAACTTTGAATTCATTCTGACTTCCTGGTCCTCTACTGGTTTTCTTATGTCATGTTCAGTCCTTCAAGAAATGGTTTGCGTGTATTTAGTAGCCTATGATTGATCCTATATTGTCAAGAATTGATTCTCTTGTTTTATTTGTGCAGGAGTTTATGCGAGAACATATTACATGATCATAACTACAGTCATGATGAAAATAATCTTGTAACTGACACGCTGAGCCTGTGATAAGTTGTGTAAAGTGTGCATCGACATGACATAAAACAAAAAAGTGTCTCTGCACAGGGTGACAAGCTTTAGTTTGGCATAAAGAAAAAGAAGTCTACATCAAGTGTATGAACATGCTCTATTTTAGAGACAAGTACTCAAACTTTGCCTTTTTGATGTGTGATAAGGCTAAAAAGCTCTCTGATGTATTTTTGGGCTTTACTTTGCCTAATAATAAATTAATGACTGCTTTTTTACAAGGTAAAACACACTACAATCAAAGTCATTTTCAAGTCAAGCAAGTTTTTAGCTCTATTTGCCATGACAAGTCAAACTGCTGTCTACTGGGAAATTACTAAAATACTGAAATCTCATGAATTAATCCATAAATGCTGTTTCTTATGCCAAAATATCATTAGAAAGCATGTATTTGCAAGTTCGTACACACAATGCAGCCCCAAGTGTGCATTCAGCATTCAGTTTGTCTGGGAACTGCAATCTCATGACTTCGCCAGTTGGTGATTGGCTCTTTTATTTAGAGGGCAGGGCTTATTCCACATCATTGTGGATTGCACTTTCTAATACTCATAGTAATAAGTGTAAACCCTGATATACCATTAGAACTCTCTAAAATGGTATTTACATTCAAGACAAGGTTTATTCATGACCTTGAATGCTAGTAATGCACGTGTACTTGTCAGAAGTATTTCTGTCACAGACAAGCCAGTGTACAAATTACCTTCAGCAAGGATCCCCTCATGTTTTCTCTTCCCGCAGACTGAGAAAACTGTGAAACTGTGAAGTTACTTGACAGTTTTGCAAGGAAACTGCAAGACGATCACAGCAAGCAATGGCAAAGCCTGATGGGTCGTTGAGACCTCTTACATGACATGTAAACAAAGCTCATTCGTCCATCAGTTCTCATCTTGTGTACCAGTGCTGCGCCTCTGAAACCAGTAATGCAGCAGATTCTGTCTCCTAGTAGAGCATGAATGAATAGTTAAATACTAAATTGGCTGGCTAAATTAGATTCAGTGTTTTTCATAGTGAGATAATGTCCTCCCAGGACGGTGTTTATGAAATTGATGACCATAAATCTGAACCTCTATAGCAATGGAACAGTGTATTAAAGCTACAGTCAAAGCACAGCTTGGGGGGAAAACACTACAAAATGGTGAGAAGAGATGTAACGGAACAAAAGTAGGTCAGATACACATCTAAACCAACCCACAGAAGAGCAAAAAGACATCAAATAACAACGGATTGTAGGAGAGCTGGAGTTGAAGCTCAGAGATGTGAATGATTTATGAATTGATGCTGATCAGTAGCTCTGAGCTTCACATTCTCCCAGCTAAACAAGACCAGAGAGAATAGTATCTCCTATGCAGATATTTCCCCGGATCCTAAATTCTCAAGGGTTCACATTCCCGGGACTCATAAGCACTTGTTGAGTGAAAGAAAATGAAACGTTGTTGGGTTCATCTGGGTTCAGAATGTTCATTAAGGGGGTGCTTTCAACTAAAACCTTTTTATGGGTAATGACCATTGATTTACACGGCAACAGGGGCCTGAAAATGCAAACTTTTGAACATGTGTTTTAATGTGCAAGTTTTTGAAAACAGCATCATTTTCTGTTTGAATACTACAAAAATGTTAATTTGTGAAAATGGTGTGCTCATTCTATGCAAAATACGTTTTTAGTCATTATCACAAATCTATATGAACAGGGATCATTCTACAACATTCTTCATGCAAAAATGGTCACAAATGCAAATGAAAAACATTTTTGTTTTTTTGGAATGTAGTTGTCGTGGAAGCACACCACAAGTGTTAAATTAATAATGGCTCTTCCCAAGGATTTGCTACAGGATGCAAACTCCTAAAGACCTTACAGCTGGTGAAAATGAAATATGAATACTTTCTCATTTACAAAACTTGAAGTGTAGATGGATATTTGAGATATTTTCCAGTGACATGCTATACTCCATCTCAAACTTGTCACATGCACCACAGGATCACTTAAGATTACTGTATCATAAACCTAAAGGAAATAGTCACACCTATAGAAAATCAGTCATCCTTTAAATATATTCCTATAACATTTTATACTAAGAAAAGTATGCTGACTAACCAGATTACAGTCTGGATCAAGAAGGCAGCAGTTTTGTTTTTTAATTATTATTATAATTTAGAGGCATCTGTTTATAAATGCAAATAAATACATAAAATAAAACTAATTACTAAACCTTTTTTTATTACACACACACACAAACACTAGTCTGGTTTGCTATCCTTTGGTGGACTTTTATGTTTTTTCTAATGTATAATGCCCTACACCTAAACCTGCCACCTACAGAAAACCTTCTTCATTTTAACATTCAAATATATGTGTATATATATATATATATATATATATATATAAATGGTCAAATTTAGCTTGCTTTATTTTCCGTTAAATCAATTACTTAGTAGCCAAGCTACTAGTTAGTTACTCCTCAGCACTGTCACTAGTTAGATGATCTCAAATAAACCTCCAACAAACCTCCAAGAATCAATGATGATTTTATGATTATTTATGATAGCCTATTTTGCAGATGGGTACTGAAGTAAGTTAATGGTCAAATGAAAACTCCCAGTTCACTCATTCATTACAAGCAGAAATTCTGTTTTGCCGCATCAGTAATCTGCAAAACACACTGCATCACCTATCAAAAACCAATTTCTGTCATTAAACACCAGAACGCTGATATATGACTGGGGAAACATTGGCTTGCTGTCAGCGTTTAATGAGAAGTTCAAGCCTTTAAGGCACTACGATTGGACAAGCTCTAGGTTTGTAATGAACACAAATATTTCTGGCTCTGTCACTTCAAGTTGGTGTCAGCTCTAATGCAAAGACATAGCAACCAAAAGTTGATCATTTAAAAAAAAAAAATGGTTTTGTGACTTTCAGTGGCTTGAGTCATATTTCAAGATGATACAGCTTCCCTGATGTCATAAAATATGTGTGAATGCCACATACATGAAATGCTAGTGGATGTGAAATGCAGCTCAGTAAAATCTAATCAGCACATTCATCCCATAATTCCAAGCGTCTCCTGTTCCTTGTCAGTGTCTGTTGTGTGATAAGGGTTGGTGTTTTGATTTGTTGCAGTGACACGCTCCCTCCCATGCGAATGCATTGATCTCTTGCCCTGCTGTTATGTGTCAGGATTGATTTCTCTGCTCTTTTTGTTATGGCTGCGTATGGGACGGTGCTGGAAAAGGTGAGCGAAGATCTCTGTTATTGTTTCAGATCTAAAAAGATATTTCATCATATTATGACAGACTTTCTCCAAGCGTGCTAATGCATTTTATATCACCAGATAGTTCACTGACCAATGAGATTAAATGTCACTACAGGCTGAGAGGACTTCATTTCACATCCTGAAGATTAGAAACTCAGCTAGAGTACTTTGGAGGAAAACGGCAAGTCTGAGAGGGCGATCATGGACAAATTCTTACAATTTCTTCAAAATCCCTAAGATGACAAGAGAAGAGTGATAGATCTGTCACACTGAAACTCATTTTCAGAGGATGAAGCTGTTCTACAGGAATAGGATATTTTATTCATGTGAGTCATGTAGCTTTTTCTTCATATAGAACACAAATACAAAAAAAGCACAATAAAAGTATAAATGTAGTCAGTTCAATTCTATATATGTGTTTTAAAGGCATACAATGGCAAAAAAAAATTATTAAAAAAAGTATATGCTGAGGTATAATGACTAGATGTGATGTTGCTAAACTAATTTCGGGAGGAGCGCTATAAATAAGCCCATTTCCTTCCTTTCCATATCTCGTTCTGAGCATCCCTTCTCCTCCCCTTCTCCGCCATTCGCATCCTCAAAGGGGGGCACGCAGGGTTCAAGCCAGACGCCGAGCTCTGCCCTCGCTAGGGTTCATACTACGAGGGCTCGGAGTCCGCCGAGCTCCTGGCTCACCCCCTGGACAGCACGCCAAACATGCTATTATTATTACTCGTTTCGATGAGGAAGCGTGAACTCGTGAAATGTTGTATGGATCAGTTTTCTATCACATTCCACTATTATTTAGATATTTTTAAACATCTAACCTGACCTTTAGCCCTAAACCTAAAAACCGCTCAGCAATAAAAAACACATGAAGATGCAAATATAGTAACAATCATTTTAATATATGAATAAAATGAAAAATAAGTACAAATATTTACACATATTTAAAAAAAAATTACCAAAAAAAAAAGAAATTGGCAAAAATTGTACAGTAAAATGTGTTAAATTGTGAATACAGAAAAAAAATCTAACATGTAACAAAAAAAGTTTTATTGCAAAATATAGTGAAATGCAGCATAATTTTGATTCCTCATTTACAACATATTTACACAAGATTTATACAATGGGTACATTTAGCCATCAAAATGATAAACATATGTTGAGAAACTGGGTTTGTGGTCATGAGAATATTGATGCTATTCATTTCAGTCTAGATGCTAAAGGGTTCTCACTGAAAGCATTGCAACACACATCAGGTAAACACATAAAATGCATTATTTGATGAATTGAGAGTGAGACCAGGCTGCCATTGAAACGAAATAAATACATATGGGTTTAAAATGACCCGAGGGTGAGTAAATAATGACTTTCGTTTCATTTGTGGGTGAGTGACTCATTTAATGTTTGATTGTCTGAGTAAAATCTAACATGTCACTCACCTGGAGAGCATAAGAGAGAAGGAGAAACAGATGAAGAGACTCTAGAAACAATAAATGAATATGATTGTGCCTTTTGTGTGACTATTTTCCCACTAACCATCTGTTCTTTCATAGCAGTGAATGTTCATTGCTCTGCGTGTGTGTTGGCCTTGAGTGGTCTTCTGCGGTTGAGCAGCACAGATCAGGCCAGATCACAACATGCAATGAACATGCATAAAAGACAGACGCATCCCAAATCTCCTGATCCCCCCTTTATCCAGTCAGATATGGCTCTTCTGCTCTCTACCCATCTGTTTCAAGCACAAGCACACGCACACACACAAACATATTCCTCATTACTTTGTTCCTCGTATTTCTCTTTCACCCACATTTCTGGCGAGTTCTGAGAGCTGACGTGAGCCTTTCTCTTTATCTTCTTTCACTTAGTTCCTCTCATTTCATATTCCATCTTCAGCTTATTTCCAGAGCTCTGCTATCCTCTCATACCGCCATCATCTGGCATTCTCTCTTTTTTCTGTCCATCCCCATCATTCCTCCAACCATCACTAAACTCAAGAGAGACGCCACTGAGAGCTGCAATATGTACCTTGTTATCTTAAAAATGAAGCTGATTTAAGACTGAAACAAGTATTCAGAGAAAAGATGTAATGCTCAGAGGTTACTCTTGCATCACTCATGAGACTTAATAGCGTACTCTGTTATGATTAATTTAAAGCTCAAGCGCATATTTTTAAAAAATACTTATATCCCAGAGACCTCAGTAATTAAGCCATTCTTTACAAAAAATATGTCTCTGTGATCATCTCAATCAGATCAACGCATACACATTGATTTAACCAATGGCATGCGTTTGGGGGCAGAGCTATGTTTGACTGATCAGTGGCAGATGGGGGAGTGTTAGCAAAACCTGTCTTTGCATTTTAAGACAAGGCCTTCTTTCAAGGCTTTTTCTAAAACATTTAAAAAGTTACTTAAGCACCTTTCACACTGCACGTTTGTCCCGGAAAATTGCCGGAGTGCCTTCAGTGTGAACGCAAACCCGTCCCGGGATTGAATCCCGGTTTGGGGACCTAGTAACATTGCTGGGTTCAGTCCCGGAACGAGATCTGTGTGAACAAAAGCCAGAGCCTATGCCGTAACAGATATGTCGCAGTGATGACGTAGTTATTGCGCGATTCTTTGAGCGGGTGTTTTCAATAATACAACCCTGCAGTGCCAGAAGGGCTAGTCTGTGTTTTAAACTCATCAACTCTCCGAAAAGTCATCAATATCGCAAAACTTGTTGTGATTTGAACATTAAGCATATTATACATGAATAACAACATCCCAAGTAGCTGATCATCTGCCATGTTTATAAAGCACTTCCGCTTTGCTGCTTCTCGTTTTTTCCTGTTTCTTGGCTGTCTAGCATTTTCAACTCATACATTACACGTCGCATGATTACGTCACGTATCATTCCAGGACCTTTTACGGGTTGTGTGTGAATGCAAGCACAGATTCCGGGAAATCGCTGGCAGTGAGAATGAAGCAAATCTAAAGACCCGGGAACAATTGCCAGAATACATTACCTGTGTATTTTCCAGAGTCAGTAACATTTTCCTGAACATGTTCTGGTCAGATTTCACAATTTCACAATTGCCCCAAAAGGTTTTGGTATTGTTTTTAATTGTTTTCAAGTAGTTTGATCAATAGCAAGCAGGAAGAGCCAGGATAAGTTTTTTAAAAACTCTGTTCATCTGAAAGAAAAAGTCATATACACCTAGGATGGCTTGGGAATAGTTGTGTAGTAATAGTAGTGTACTTTTCATTTTTGTTTGAACTATTCATTTAATAAGCAGTAATTAGGAGTTTATTATGACAAAATTCATAGTTAATAGTTAACAGTGAGAACTGGACTTTATAAAATAAAGTATGAGTTGTACTGCATTTTCTGCGCTAGAAGTGTAAACAAATGAAGTTGCTTTAACTGTGTACATGTATGTGGGTGTGTGTGGGCCGTCTGCTCTGTGGACAGTCTGTGTATGATCAATGATGCAGGATACTTCTGCCAATCTGCTCCACGCACCTGCCCATAGTTACATACCATTCCAAAGCCCCGAGAGGCTGCCAGCTGCTCCCAGAGCTCCTTTACACACACACAAACACGTACTGTAAACACCACTCTTGTTGGCACCAAGAACATTCCAAACAGCTCCATCCAAATCACAACTAATTTTGTAAAATCCACAAAAAAAAAAAAATCCACAAAAAAGGTTCCTTCTTTAACACTATAGCAGCCTGGACCAAGCCAATGCCAATGTCATGTCTGTCATGTAAAAGTCTGGCTATGAAACTGATTGCTTCAAAAGGCCTGTCTCTAAAATAAGTCTCATATTTTGAGCTAAATTAAATTGTCTTTGTAGTGTGTACTGTACATCACTGTGGATAAAAGTATCTTCTAATGCAACACTCAGTAACTAATTTCACTCCTGACACAAACATGACCCTCTCTTGGTCTCTCTGCATGTCCAGACGGGCCCAGACGTCAGCCCTGACACTGTTACCCAGCCAAGACAGTCACCAATTATAGCCTGTAATGGGAAACAGAGTTAGCAAGGCCACCTATCGCCTGCCAAGAACAGGTGAACCATGAGACCGTCCTCTCATGCCATACCTTTTTACTCATATCTCTACTTCTTTTAGAACATTTGCTTTCAGAATTGAAATCTTCTTCACTTCAAATGATTTTTCACATAAAAATTCTGTCATCATTTATTCACTTTATTCACATCAGTTCAAAGCTGGCTTTCATTTCTTCACAAAAAAAAAAACATTATTATAGGAACCAAATATTAGAGCTTAATGACTGCCATTGTGTGGGTAAAACATTTCAAAATATCTTCATGAAATTGCATAAGAAGAGTAAATGGCAATGTCCATATTTGGGTGGAGTATCCTTTTAAAAGTTGGCCTTGAATGAACGGACATGGAAGATTAATGCCTTAAGGCGTAGTCTGTAATATCAATATTAGGGTCTTTCCTACATTTACATATCTCCATATAGATCATAATGGATACATTTGAAACTCATAATTTGTTGCAATTTATCAAGAAAAATATGTAGGGATTTACTCATTCTCTTGTTATTCCAATCTTACATGCTTTCTTTCTACTGTGGAACACAAAATAATATATTCTGAAGGATATTGGCAACCAAACAGTTTTCAAGGCCATTAAACAAAAACAAAAACAAAAAAAGTCACAAACTATACCTTTAATGAAAACATTTTCCAGGATGCAGCATTATTTTTGTTTGAAACACAACAGACAAAATATATAAAACAGTCAGTGGCTAACTTTAGCTCTTTATTTCTATTCTGTTCTACTGTAAATAAACATACAGTATTTATGTAGGTTTTTTTTTATGTATGTCTGCTATTTTCCTTTTGGAAACACCTCTATATGCAACCATTTCATGTTTTAATGATATCACTAGTGCTTAAATGGTACTGATGAAATATTACTACTATAACACTTAAAATGATGTGGTTCTTGTATTTACCCTGCTTACCAACTGTCCAATCAGCTGAAAGGACGTAAGAAGCTGAAATGAATCTGTGAGTTTGGAAATGCACCAGAAGCCCAACAGGAAACACAGTAAGCCGATCTACTCAACCCAGGAGCCCAATAATAGAAAGAAGCCCAAGCAGGGCCCTATTAGTGTGCCTCTGTGAATGTGTCTGTGTGTGCCATGTCAGGAATGTAACAAATGGCCAAACTCCTGAAGCATTCTCAGGATTGCAAACATTTTTCTGATCACACTATCAGTTTAAACCAAGCTCTAAGCTACAAAACTCGAATTCAGAGCAATTAAGCTGCAAATTTTCCTCCTTCAGCACTAGCGTAATCAGTCAGAAAATCCTCACATTTCTTTCAAATAGCCATCCATCACCCACTTTCCGTCTATTTCAGAGAGAATTGCTGAGACCCCCAGTCTATTCTGAGCTCTCTGCCTGAATTATGTTGTTACTTTACACTTTACATTATTCATTGTGCAGACACCTTTATCCAAATGATACCATCATCATAAAACATATCAACAGCTGACTGGAAAACCAGCATAGACTGTAAACATGAGTTAAAGCCTAAACTAACAACAGGTCTCCAAACAGCCGCTGTTTATGGATTGCCGAGGAAAGATGTGAAAGAAAATGGCTTGAAGAAAGAAAGGAAGATATCAGTCTTCTGATAACTTCAGAGAAACATATTCCTCCACAGGCAATCACAGGGAGGAGGGAAAGAATTCGATTAGACTGCCATGGCGTCTCAGATGCCTTAGCTGATATAAAATGAGACGGAGGACAGAAAGTAGCCTGCAAGAGGGGGAAATACTAATAAGATGATTGTATCTGTCCAAAACATATTGTTTGCATACTGAGATCTAGACATGAGCGATAACACGTATTATTCTTAAAATGTGAATATCAAACCCAGCAGCAACTTCTGTCTGTAACTTTTTTTTTATTAAAAATTGTCCAAAATCAATATTTGAGGAAGTACATAACCAGCCAGTGTTCAAAACTATCACCTTACTTTAGCCGACTCACAATGGTTTGCTTATAATAATGTTTGTTTAATTTGAGTGGTACGGGTAGGTTTTTACTGTAATTTTAAGTATGGCACTGCGTCAATACATCACCTCTGTAAACATAAAGAAGTTGTCCCAGTAAGTATAGACTATCACCTCATTCACCTGAGGATCCTACAGGTGGTGCATCGTTTAATATAGCCTATTATCATAGCAGCTGAAATAATTAAATGTCAAAAAATCATTTTGATGGCGGTATGTAATCCAGAAGGAATTATATGAAACACATGTGAATGAAAATATATTCCAGTTTTAAATGTGCTTCTGATTACAGATAGCCTGGGATTACGCAAGATTTGCATTTTAAAGAAAATCAGTTTAAAGGGAGCATATAGTTTGGTTTTTGGATTTGGCTTAAAATGAAATTAGAATGATGTGACAATTAGAGATTAGACTGTATAGAAATTGAAATCTACTCGCTAATACATACTACACTCATAGTGACGCAATGCTGATGTTGTTAACATCAATAATTTGAGAATAAAGTATAACAATAATAATAATTTGTAGGGTTTGATGTGATAACCGATCATTACATGTAACGTGATTTATTGTAATGCTTTTTTTGCTGAGTTAGTCAGAACAAAGCCTGGGAGACTTGTTATTTGATCAGATGACAATATACGGTAAAAATGTATATTTGGGTCATAAAAGACGTAGGATAGAATCTGTGATTACTACAGGGTTCACTCCGGTGCAGTGACTGACAGCTACACATACTCCGCAAAACATAGAATCATCCATGCTGGAACAGCTCCTGGGTACAACCCACACATGGAATATAATTCTACAAGGAACTGTCAAGTTTTCAAACATAGCTGGCGACAAAGAAGCAAAACTTATGGACTGCAGCTTTAAGTTCTCACATTTTTGTGCATAAAATCCTAATAAAGAGCATTTAACATTATATTTTGAAGACATCATTATAAACAACAGTCCAAAGAGAGAAAAAAAGTTGTAACAATGGCGCAAAAACTTTTTATAACAAACGTTCCATTTAATAGTGATTAAAATCAGTTCACCTACAGCTTATAGCTTCCAATAATTGAATTGAATCGAACTGAATTGAAATGAGTTATACTGAATGTACTATTTAGTGACTCAAAATGTTTACTGATATAGCTGATGGATTCTAAAAAAATTAAATAAATAAATAAATAGTAAATAATAATGATGTAATAATAAGTGTTGCCACATTCTTTCTGTATGTATTTAAAATCTTGTTTAGCAACATTAATGCAACAATTCATATTTTTATGTATTGACTGGTGTTATGACTGACTGATTGATTTAATTATTTTTATTGGTAAAAGGCCAACTGGATAAAAACAGACTATTTTACATTGACTTTATTTTACATTGTCAATAAATGGTGGATGCAAATGTGTCTATTTAAATGTGTGTGTGTTTTTTTTTATTGGTACACTTTTATTTGTAGTATGCAGCAGTGAGTATCCACTGATTTATATATATATATATATATATATATATATTGTTTGTTTGTTTTTACAACACCAAACATTATATTTTTGCAATTTTTTTGTAATGCATTTTTATGTTATCGCACACTTTTTTTTTTATCAGTAAAAGGCTAATTAGATAAAGACCAACTTTTTTTTTTTTAGATATTTACTTTCTCAGTAAAACATGCCTATTTTAATTAAATTATTTTTACAAATTTGGTAGACTTTTAGTTGTAGTATGCAATAGTGAATATCCACTGACTCTATTGAGATGTTCCACTCAAAAATGTAACAGGATCATGATGATAAACTGTTTGACAGCCCCACACACACAGTTTATGTGACGATGTTGAAAGCGAGTGAGAGAGTGAGAAACCTGAAAAAAGGGGTCGCATTAGTTGCAAGCGACCTTCTAAATCAGGTTAATGTGGTTGGATTTGTTCCAAGCCCTCCAGATTTTGAGTTTGAAGGCATCTGTAGAAAGCATCACTCACTGATATTGCCTTTCTACCATCAGCACCCGTGATAGCACACGCACAATTACTCCTGACCTACTTTAATGCGCCAGAATGCTGCATTCTGAGAACATTTCCTCTGTGTGAAGGCTGAATATTTAGTGACACACTCTTAAACCAGGTACACACTGCTGCTGAATGTGCTTATTACTCAGTTCTGTTTATTATTTTCAGAAATTATGCTTTATAACACATTTTGCTCCCAAAGAAATTGTGTATATAGAATACAGACACAAATCAAACCGCTACTTAGTAATACAGTGACAGGAATTTCAATTATATACTGATTGTTCTTCTAAAGTGCTAGAAAAGTCATAAGAAGAGAAGAACGTGTCTTGACTTATTTGCAAATTTTGATACTGTGTCTCTCCACCATATAGTGTCTCCCACATTACGCTCCAGAGACAGAACGCTGTTAAAATGCAGCAGCTTAATGAGCATAAACAACACACACCTCCTCTGTCGACACCAATTTAATAACTGCTAGACATGAACACTTCTTAGCTGCTCATAATTCTTTCGTCAAATGTGGCTGTTTCTAGTACCATGCTTCTTATTTTAGCCATGGAAAATATTTTGAAAATATTTTGAAGAATTTAAAAAATTTGTTTTTGGTTCATTTTGACTTCCATAGTGGGAAAGTTAGTGGGTGTCATCAAGTGTTTGATTACCAGCATTGTTCAAAATATCTTCTTTTACGTTTAACATAAGAAAGAAAGTCATTTAGGTTCGGAATGATGTCAGGGTGAGTTAACGATAGAGGAATGTTCATTTCAGGGTGAAATTAAAATGTAACATCTAAACGGGAACAAATAATACTAAACTCTAAACTAATACTAGTTTATAAATAGTACCTAATCATTACCCTAACAGAAAACTCTTTGCTAAACACACACACACAATGCAATTTTCTTTTTTATAAATAGTTACTTTTTTTTTTGAATATAAAACTGTCCAACACAATTCGTACATATTCGTACGAAGTGCCAAATTTGTGCCAATTCGTACTAATTCATACGACCTCACTCGTACGATTTCGTATGATTTGTCTAAAACCACGTGATGGGTAGGTTTAGGGGCGGGGTTATGTTTAGGTCATTCGTACAAATTC
>JAUMHE010000056.1:4928113-4957916 GCA_032359235.1 Enteromius mattozi
AAACGGCTCGAAGACGATCGGTCTCTCATGCGAGATCCCATATGTAACGTCGAAGTGATTCGACTGAAAGGGTAACACAGTCCATTTTCAACTAATACATTTTTTATGCATTAAGGATGCTACATGTTTTTCAACACCTTGCACAACGAATGCTGTATTTTTAGAATTAAGTGTGAGGAAAGATATGAACCTTGATGCACAGCAAATGAGCAGACCAAGACCCACCTTTCAGGGCGTTTAGGTTCACTTCCAAATAAACTCTGTTGCGGTTTGACTGACATATGAATGCAGCACAGATTAAAGACGTCGAAATGATCTAAAAATATTATGCAATGTCACAAAATGTGAACATGAAAGGACATAATGCTAAAGCTAAAGCAATCAGAAACACTGTGTTCAATGGAGGAATTCCTGACACTGTTTTGACACATTTACACATTTCATAAGCTCTAAAAGCTAAATATGTCAAAAAAGCTGTCTGGTCAAGTTGTGACCATATCCTAAGTTCAATGTCAAAATATGAGTGTGAATACCAAGTCAAATATATCCAGCCCCAAAAAACCTAAAGATCCAAACTACAAGTAGAAAACACACTCTTAATTACTCATTTGCTGTTGTAACCAACTTCAAAAATTTAGCATACACCTCCGTTTTGCACACCATTGTATTATTCTGCCACATGCCAAACGCACACACAGATGCATTGAGAGATCCCCAAAGACACTCCTCATGCAGATGCACGGGGCAGCCGAATAGTGGTCGCTAGGCAACAGCTAATGGGAACCTCAACAAACAATAAACAATAAACCTAACACTTACAACCATCCACACACACACACACACACAAACACCCTCACTTCCCACACACTCATAGCCCTGGGCAGCGGAGGGTAATGTCTAGGTGAACGGCCTGCCTCTCTTCATTTTCTTTGACTGTCAGTCCTCATCCGGAGAACAGACTGATCCCCTCGGGCAGCCCTGCACTCCTACTCAACCACTGTCAACAGATACACACTCACACACACCTGTTGGCAAGAGGTTCACATGAACACACGGAACAAATGCGCATATTTATATCGATGTATTTACGCATAATGCCACAAAGCGCAACATATTTGAATCCATAAGTGCACAAATGCACACACAAAATTTCTGACATTGGCAGTCCTCTCCTGTTTTAATAACAGGCACCACTGCCTCAGAAGAGACTGATTAATATGTTGATTACTCATACGAGGTCACAGACAACAGAACACACACACACACGTTTATTTAGCATCTAAATGAGGACATAGCACAGACTTCCATTGTTTTTATTCAATGTTATATTACGTCTACTATAGGGTATCTCTTTTTGCAATTATAATTCTTTTTTTATTCCAATGGGAGCTCACTGTTAAGGAAAATGAAGCTAAAAGAATACTGTTTGTGTATAAGAAAAAATTCTTCTCCCCATGATTTGCTACTGCCATAATTAAAAGTTTATGCGAGGGAAAATAATTGTTAAATAAAGTAATTGTTTTTATTTGCTTTGCGCACACAAAAAGTATTCTCGCAGCCACATAAAATTATTTGGTTTTTTGAGCACATGTCACCATTAAAAAACTGCCCAGTGAGCAACGGACCCCAACATTAAACGAAAGTAAATTTTTAATTGCCATCAAAATCCATTGTTGGCTTGAAATCAGATGTTGAATTTGGAATTTCTTAATAGCACAACTTTAAATGAACAAAATATCAATGTGTAATAACATGATAACATTGTGTGGACATCAACATTGTGATGTTTAGCATAGGTTGGGTTTGGTTACCATATCTTGTGTTTTATATCAATGGGATGTTAACATGAGATGTTTGGAAGACAATGTATTCACATCAGCTGTCATCTGTATTCTAAATATAACTGACATTGTCAATAGAGCTTGTCCTGAAAGTGAATTTTGGCCACCCAATGTCAGAACCAAAAAGCAATGTCTTACGGTGTTGGTGGACTCCTAGGTATTCTGAGATGCTCTTTTTTTCAAGCCAGCAGCTTTGGTAAGGGTCACACAATGAAAACCCCAATGCTTTTATGATTCATGTTGTGAATTATATCAAGGTTGATTGGTTGGGTTCATGGCCTAGAAACAACAAATGGGAAAAACCCAAGGCCGAAAAAAGAATTTCCAATGAAGGATATACAGAGTTGCTTCCATTTTTTTCAAGGTACCTTGGGAGATAGCATGATTTTGTGACCTTGAAACATATATGGGGATACTCACAAGCTTTACAACATGCAGCACCATATGCGTTAAATTAAAATTGAATTTTTGCATTCTTGGCAAAACAGAGAGAGACAGAGAGGGTGGAAATCTGCTGATGAATCTGTTGGACATGATGTCCTCGGCAAAGAAGGTGACCCTGACACCCACTCCATCTTCCTCTCACTCAAACACTTCTGTATTAACCTCCTTTTTCTTCTCTTTGCTCCACTGGATACACAGTGTTATTCAGTTCTTATCATTTAGCAATATGCAAAACTGCCCTTACCTTATCCTTTGTGGTATATACTCTAGCAGTTAACAAAAAACACTTGAAACATCATGAAGAGCTTTGTTTTTGAAACCATTTTTTTACCTATAGGTTTGCGGTTTTAAATGATCCTTCACCATTTTTTCTTGTTTGTTGCATCAACACACTACCCACAGCTGAAGCTGCTTTTCTCTGTTTACAAATATAAAGTGACGCACAGGTGAAAAATGCAACTACCCATTAAATCCATTCATATAGCTCTAAAACATAAATCATAATAAATTATTACAGATTTATAAAACAATACTTAGGTAAAGATATAGTTTGGAATCAAACGTTCCAATCCAATAAGTCAAAGAAAAAAATGTTTGCTTTATAAAATGATCAAATTAGTTTATTCTTTTATTGACATTAAACAATCATCAACAATGCATGGAGTGAATAAAGGTTTGTTGAAGCACAAGTTCAATTCACACACAAATATCTGTGACTACAATGTGATGTGCTCTATATTTGCGTGACATTAATTCTGTTCTTCACAAGCAATCATATTTCTTCACAAGACTTGGATCAAACCACTTGGTTCACACGGATTCATTTTCACGTCGCCTTTACAAACGTTTGGGTTCTTTTAGGTTACTTGAACTTGCAATGGTGGGAAATGGTGCAAAGGCCTATTGGGTTTTATAAAAAAAATATCTTCGAGGTTAACCAAAATCGTACAGATTTGGAACGAAATGAGAGTGAAATGATTACAGCAATTTAGGTGGACTATCCTTTTAAGGCATCTGCATAATGACAGTTATGTGATTTGTCTATTAATTACGCAATGGATTCTTTTTGCCGTTAATAATGTTGCTATAGAAACGCATAATTCAAAGTCCATGAAAATGTTCAGGTTGTCATGTAGTAATTACGGTAATTATGACATGGCATTAATGCACCATAACGCTCAAATAAGCTTACAAATTCAAAATAGGCTATATAGGTTACAAACACACGCAAAAGAAAAAAAACAAATTTTGAAGAAACATTATTGATTTATTCATACCATTTGATGTGATATCGCTTCGCTCACCAATTTATACAGTATACTATATAAATAAAGCCATCTTTATCTTTCACTGTGATGTTGCAATAGCTCTTGGGACTGCCTTTTCTGTAAAAGATACTTGCAGTGCTGCCCCATAATATGGCAAAAATAAGGCATCTTGCAAGGCATACTTACTGTATGCTTCCTATTATTTATAACTGCCTACCTCCAGTTCTGTATATGTAGGGAGCTCACTAGGTTTTGAAATAGAACTGAGGCATTACTGGAGATCTTTGGTCTTATATATCTTTTCACTGACACCCTTAGTTATTCAAACACTGCCCTGTTCCTGCCCCTTTATTAAAATCTGGCCCATTCTTCTTCCACAGCCCAATTCTGCCAGACCCGGGCGTTTCCCCTGAGGACACTGCGGGATGAGGCAGCTTAAAATTACCTCCCCTAAATTCTCATTCTGCCTTCATCATTTCTGTCCTCCGTTCCTCAGCCAGTATCCTCTCTTGAACCCATCTCTCTGCTCTGGAGTTATGAATGATGGATCTCTTATGAATGACTGAT
Organism: Enteromius mattozi; assembly: GCA_032359235.1. Lineage (NCBI taxonomy): Eukaryota > Metazoa > Chordata > Actinopteri > Cypriniformes > Cyprinidae > Enteromius > Enteromius mattozi. The sequence goes on from JAUMHE010000056.1 coordinate 4,932,234, forward strand.
TACATGTAAGACAGTAAAAGAACGACGATCCGGTGTCTCCGAGCAGGTCTATGTATCTCCTGACACAAGAGTCCACAGTGACCCGGCGTTTAGCAGGGCTGGGTATTTAAAGGAGCAAATCCTTTCAGAGGTAGAGAATGAAAAGGACAGGAAAGGGGGGAGGATTAAAGACTGAAAGAGAGAGAACGAGTGTGAGGGGTCACCGCTGCTTTACCATATCTTACCTTCACATTCTCTCTCCAGCAGAAACCCCTGAGAATCACAACTGCACTCATCTACACTCACGTACATGTAAACCCTACTGAAAGGAGTTTAAAGCCTGCTAAAGTCCATAGGATAACCTTTTCATGTTCTATACGCTCTAGATAAACCCTCTGCTGGTGCTTAAAAAATGCCTATGCTGACCTGATGAAGCTTTCTGCAATAAACCATAAAAACAAGAATCTAAAAGGGAAAACTGGGAAGTTATGACATTTTTTACTGTAATAATTTCTGGTAAGGTAAGCCAATTATTTAATAAAGTTCATAATTTTTTCTTGTGGTCACATACCAACTGCTATAAAGGTCACAGAGTTCTGATTGCCATTCTGATTAAAATTGCTCTAAAATGACAGAACAAGGGGGTTAAATACTTGTGTGCATTTTTTTGTTTTGTTTGTTAGTTTTTTTCAGTTATAAAATGATTAATAATTGATACAGTGTGTCCTAACAATACAGTTCAGCCTTTCAGTTTAAAATGACCTGTATTACATAAGCTACCAAATAAATGTTTCTTAAGCAGCAATGATTTATGAAGTATCATGACACTGAAGACTGGATTAACCTGTTAAGTGGTATGGTCCCACATATAGGATTTATCTTTCCGTGCCCCTGGGAGTACGGTCCCACATATGGGATTTAGAACGTTCGGTGACGTCGCATAACTGCCAAATTCAAACTGAGCCTTCGCGCATTTCCTGGCGCTGAGCCAGAGAGAGACATGCACTGTGCTTGTCATATTATCACAACTATACAGTGTTCACATAATGCATATTTTAGGTTTCAGACATTTAAATACACATAAGCACTAGTGAAACAATACATTTAGAGCTTGTAAAATACACACAGATATCTATGGAAGCAACAATAACAATCCATTTAAATTTAATTTGCAGATGTGTTTTATTCATATCAGATACACATAGTGTAAGTAACTATAAAGTTCACTCTATTCTTCACCCAGTTCATCGGCCACTTACTATCATGTATTTCAGGAGAAATTGATGAATTTACGTGCATGAAGAAATCTGACTGATGGTACTCTCTGAACTTCAGCACGAACAAACATGGCGGTGCTCATCTCATGTTACAGATCACGATCAAGATCATTAATAAAGGTGTTTAAACGACAAAACACACTTATTTACATATATTTGTGAATCGGAATATCAGATTGTTCATGACACGGTAAGCAAGTTTGTGAATATTTTAAATAAAAAAGAAAAAACTAAATAAAAGTGATCAATCTGTCTTACAGCGTTAATGTGCTCGCGGTGTGTCACGTGAAAAGCAAGACACGTCGCCATGGAAACAGTTTTTTCTTGTGGTCACATACCAACTGCTATAAAAGTCACAGAGTTGCAATGTACAATGAAAAAAATGCTTACAATTATTTTGTAGGATAGAAAACTACTGCTAGGGTAAACAATAATTTGTGTAATAGGGCTTCTGGCTCCAATCCTTATAGTATAGATACAGCCCTTGTGACAACTAGCGGAACGCAGCTGCGAAAGCCATAAAAGAAATAAATCTGCACACACATGTGCTCGAACTACCTCGCAAACAACACATTGACACAATCTCTTGTACATTGATCTGCCTGTGCATCAGCTGCAGCACCAAATGCGTGAGGTGGATGGGGAGTTTGCGCTCATCAAAATTCAATTGCGGGTCAATAATGCATGAGCCAACCGGGTTGGACTGAAGCAGAACAACCGAACACGCAGACGACAAGACGACAGCGTTTTACAAGAACAACAAATGCATTTCCACAACACAAGCTGCCATTTCATGCCTAAGGGACGAGCATTGTTTACTTATGGCAAAACGCATGGCTATCAATGCCAATTTCAGCATTTTTTGAAAAGCTTTCCATTTAAATTGCGTCAAATTGAATTGAGGTGGGTCGTAATGACATTACGGCAGAGCAAATGAAACCGAGGAAGGGAAGAGTCCCTGATAGGACGGAGGGTGCCGATTTGTGGCTAAGAGAGATGAGCAGATAGAGATGGAGAGATAGAGGTGATGGAGGGCCACTTGTGGCCTGAGGTGATGGATGGAGAAAGCGTCACGGGGCAGGCGGAGTGGGTTTGCCCTCTAATGATTTCTCTCTCCATTCCACAGTGAAATATGTCCCTGTCTGCAGAGCACTGGTGGTATATTCCCTTTTTATCTTTCTCCCTCTCTCGGCTCTGTGACTCACTTTTTCTTTACATGATGCTCCCGGTGTCTCTTTGACATGCAAACACACACATATGCAGTCTCAATCAGAGTGGGGAGGTCATGTGTTTGGCAGGACTTCTTCTGTGAGAATGTGGCACAGCGAAAGCCTCCAGCAGAAGCAGCAGCAGCTCTCTCTCTATCCTCTGCCAGGGATGTGGGCGTCCGCTTGCATTACTACCTGCTCTGAGCCCGACCACCACACTTCATTGACACGAGCTGCCTGCCAGAACCATCCAAAGCTCTATTTCTAAAGCAGATCGCAGCGTTTCAAGTGCCTCATTGGCTGTTTAGTCTGTTCTGCTGGATTCATTTGGGGCTGCAGTACATAGGCAAAACGGGGCCATCTTAAACGCACTGAAAAGAAGATTATTTAGCACATTTTATGTCTGCAGTGTCGTGCGTTATGGACTACTGTAGGTTACGTTCGGATCACTTTCTGGTTACGGCAGATAAAACACCTTCAGATTCTTTTGAAGGGGGTCTAAATAGAGTTGGTAGGTATACGTGATGCAATGAAGACATTATTAAAATAATATTTTGCTTGTTTTATAGTTGAAACCATCAATGTGTCTCCTATGAAGATAGAATGATAGATTTTGCTATACCGTTTTTACCGCAGTGAATAATTGTTGCTACTGTATCAGTGGGAGGACTGCTTTACATCATTTACAAGAGAGATCGATGAAGAAAATAAAATGCAGGAAGCACAGAGCAGGGCATGTTTAAAACCAAAGCAAGGAAGAACTTGTTTAACAGCTTTAAATTTTAAATTTGGCGTATATATTACCTTTTTATAACATTGTTTTAACTATTTAGAATAAAAAGTGCCTTTATTATGTCATGACAGATCAGAACTGACAGGAAGCGAAGTGAGAAAGAGAGACGGGGGATTCGAACTCAGGACACACAACAGTGGTGTATGTCAATGTGCTGCCCACAAGGCTATCGACTACAGTATTGTATTATAAATTAATTAATTTCATATTTTAAACTTTTTTGTTAATTTTCAAGATCAAAAAACAAGGTAACATATAAATCATCATGTGATTCGATATTTTGGTCATACTGTATACCCCTACATACTTCTTGTGCAAAAAGTTCAGCATGTTAAATCAGCGTCGGGGAAATTAAGAACTCTGATTGGATGCCTAGTTTCGCGAATCAGTCAGTGTAGGAGATTTAAAGCGATAGTGATAAAAATAAGTACGTAAATGAAGACGGCACAAACAGAAGGCTGTTCAAATATTATGTGATCTTACAAGCATTCCGATATGTGAAAATTATCATAATAACGTGAGCCGCAAGAAATGAAGAAAGGTATCAACGTTACTGATATTCAAAATGGTAAGCATGCTGCCTTGTTTACGTTTCATATATCTGTGTTTCTCTCTGATATCTTTGTTCCGGTTTCTCCATTTGAATGATGATTATTTACTTTTGATAACTGCTGATATAGACAGCTAACTCATCGCACGCATGCGCAGAACACGCGTGTTTAGTTTGCAGTTGGCTGTAGTCTGTGCGGTGTGTTCGAGCGCAGCTTTTTCGTCCAACGCTACCGACGTGAGCCGATACACCATTGGCTTTCGTTGCCTCTAGTTGGTTGGCGGTTGGCTTGGTGTGTCCCGGCCTTAAGATGTTATGTTATGTAATATGTATGCCTTTGCTCTGTATTCAGTCACACATATGCACTGATACTGTACCAGAGACCCATTCTTCCTGGACTCCACAAAGAAACAAGCTGCTCCCCACATGTACAAGAAGATGGGTTTCCATAACAGCCTCTTTGCATCCTGTTACTCAACCTGTACTGAAAGAACAGGCAGGAAGGCTTTTCATAACCTCACACACAGAGAAACAGCAGGATTACAGAGACGCTGCATGCAAACAGGTCGTGGTTTTAGAGTGGCGCCCCTCAAAAAGGCTGAAATATGTTAGCGGAGCTCTCGCAGTGTTTCGCCCTAGTTTGAGCAGACACAGTCCTCATACAACAGATGGATCCAGTCTGAAAGGTGCTGGTCTCACTCTGGGAGGATTCACTAAGAATGATTTGCGCTCACTGTTGTGTCGTTTTTTTATGGGCTGTCTGCTACTCAAGAGCCTGATTTTACTGTCGCAAAGACATCCACAGTTCCCTATCTTGCTGTGAGAGTTAAACTGTGAAAGACACAGCAGCTTACTACAATCTTGCATACTTCAATGGCACTCTAACACAGGTGCAGAACGTATGTGCAAGTTTCCAACTGCTGTAGCCTTTTCAGCATGTTTAAGTGCAACTTTTTGACCCACACGCAAGCGACATGACAGCGTTTTTTTTTTCTTTCTGTCACCTGGCTGATGTAGGCTGATTACAATCAGCCACATGTGTGTGTGTAACAGCACTCCAGTGATCACTGATTTAGACCTGTTTCATTAGCCTGCTCTTATTCACACTGATGATACTTCATGAAAAAACGCTTCTCTGCTCATAACTCCTCTCGTCTAAACAAGTCTACATGAGCCTGCAATTCATATTTAATGCCACTAAAACCAGCTGGGAATCCGAGCCAATTATCATCACTGAATGCTTCACACTCTCTCTTACACTACTGTAAAGAGAGAGGAAAGGAAAAGAGGTAGGGATTGTGAAACACAAGGCTAGGGGGCTTGTTAAGACAGCTCTCTTCCATTAGCACCGTGTTGCGTTCCCTCTGGGACATGAGGGTGAGAGAGACCAGCACTCAAACTCACTGTTGACCACTTTACAGCATGTGTATGCTGGGACACATGGTCCGCCTGCGTGCTCTTCATGGGCAGCTGGGCAAGGGTGACATGTTTTGCAATGATGGATGGAGTACTGTAATAACCAAATGTGCACAATGACATTAAAAAACTATTTCTGTTAAAAAGTATATACTAACAAAAAGTATGCACTATAGGTGACTTTTGTAGGTGACATATGTATTTTGGATGTGATTAATCACGTTTGACATCACTAAAATATACAAATACACACACACATTTTATCGATCCCGTGTATTTGCAGGCATACTACTACTACAAAATACTTCATGTATTTCCATATAAAACTGTGCATGAATATAAGCATTTCATGTATATAAAAGTACCACTATCACTGTATCAACAGCACATTTACTATTATACGGTATACTGCATTTTGCAGTCTTTGCTCATGGGCACTTCACTAACAACTTCAGAAATGTGATGTGAAAGACAGCAGACAGGGAAATATCAATCCACTTCACACTTTAAAAGCCCTCAAAACATTTGTCACTCATAAAACATCATGACCATAACATTTAGACAGATGATTTATAGGGAGGCTGCTGGAGGAAGTTAGCAAAAATTGCTAGAGTAGCTTAAAGCACCTTTAAAGTTTTCATGAATTGGAAGTTGTAAAAAATGTCACTACACTATTATGACATTTCTGATTGAAACAATACTGAATGAGAAAAAAAAGATGGATTTGATTTTAGCAAATCTCCTCACCATATCTAGCTCGCTGCAGACTGACAGTTTATGGATGTTCTAATTAAAAATTTTGACTAAAAGATTACGAAGACATTTACAGACAAAGACAAAAAAAAAAAAAAAAACTTACAGAAATTAACAGTTCACCTCAAGACTAATGTTAATGAAATTTATTTTTTACTATTTTATGTTTTCCAGTCCATTTAAAGGTTACAAATGTTTCTTAAAACACTGAGTATGTACAAAGTTGCCTCAAGGGTATAAAATCATCAAACAAAACATTATTTAAGTAATATTTATGGAATGTTCTTATAACTTTTATAAGAAAGCTCCACGCACATCACATTGAATGCTTCATCCTGACATATAACTTTTAAAAAAACGTTCCCCGCTAGCTGGGTATCTGCTATCAATAAGCTTTTCCATTTCTTCCTTCGTTCCCTTCGGTCTTCTTGTGGCTGACTCTATTTTGTCTGACAATGATAGTGATCTGTGGGTGTCTATGGGATAATAAAGGCTGTGTTTACATTAGGAACAGTATTCCATAAAGCATCTCCTGATTCCCGTCTGCACCCTGCAGCTGATAGTGTCTTTAATGACAGCACAACAGCAGCTATCTGCAGCAGTCGGTACATACTGCAGATCCACTGAGATCCTGCTCCCTTGTGGCCACTGTTTAGGTATTGAGATCATAGATTTGCACAACAAGAGCACACACACACCAAAAACAGCTGAAACTAACACATTCACTCAAATTCACATACAAACCAAACCACTACACGCAGGTTTGGAGCGACAGAATTTCTTTTGAGTGGATATTTGTTTTAAAAACAAAATTATATTCTATGCAAAGAAGAAATAATTAAAGATAATCCGGACACCCATGCAGACAAACCGCAGATTACGACTGGAGAGGGTGGGACTGAATGAAAGAGACATTTTTGGCAGTGAGAAATACAGGCAGGAACTGTGCGCTCCAGCTCACTGCACTGGCTTCGGAGAAGGAGGCATTTAGCATTGAAACAGTCATAATGGCTGGTCACACTCTCACGCTGTTTTCCTTAATCTCATTCTGCTCCGTAATCCGTTTGACACGCCGGCCCAGCGGCAGAATTCAGCCGCAAATGAGCAGAGTATGGTGGGAAGATAAAGCACTGTCTCCAGCCTCAGAGCTGCAGAGAAAAGACTGGCACCCAATGACACATGCGAAGAGTCGTCAACAGGAAATGACATGATTACTGGTAATGTCAACAGGAGGCAACAGCAGAACAGAACCGGCACTGAAGACAGACAGTAATGAGGCCATTTTATGTAAGCAAAAAGGCGAATGTATGTAAATGCTGCATGCGAACACAACGGTATAAAGCAGCAGCTGTGAGCTTATGATCCAGTCAGCAACCTGCATTATGGGTAATTGCGTGCAAAAACGGCAACAGCATTTGCTGTACATCAGAAGTCAGCGCTCATATTCAATCCACACAACGTTGTGTGTGTGGATTGAATATCATAAAGGCATGATTGTGTGAAAAGGGCTCAGTGGCTCTGTTCCAAAACCTGCTGAACAGCCTACATAAGCAGCTGCCTTCTAAACATCCTAACTGAAAAGTAATGCCATAAGTCATTGGTTTAGAACATTCTGGAAGCACATTGAAAACGTGAAAACATCAGTTTATATGAGCTTCACTCCATGAAAATACTTGACTCAGAATTGAATTCAATAGAGTTTGATATTAGCATGATGCTAATGTTGAGACACTCTAATAAACATCAAAATACAGAGTACACAAAATATTGGTTTATAAAAGCTGCGCACTGTGAAAATACTCATAACGGGTTGTTTCAATCTAATAAACTAGTAATCTAATAAACTAAAAAATGTACATTACATTTAAAGCTGTACTCCATGACAATTCTCACAACAGCTGTACTTTTCATCAAAGTTTGACGCTAGAATGTTGCAACAAATTAATAAACATAAAAATACATAGCACACAAAGTATTGCTTCACCCTGCTGAAAAAAACAGCATATGTTGGTTAGGTATTAGGTAATTGGGATGCTGGTTTAAGCTGGTTTATGCTGGTTTATGCTGGTTCTTTGCTGGTTTATGCTGTCCTTTGGCAGCACATGACCAGCATAAACCAGCAAAGAACCAACATAAACCAGCATAACCCAGCAAAGGACCAGAATAAACCAGCATCCCAGGTTCTAAACATACTTAACCAGGGTATACATCTCAAATTCCCTTTAAAATACACATATGATGATAACTTTGGTTTGATATTGAGTTTGAACATTCAACAGACATTTAGATTATTTTTTTAGAGGTGCAGTCACTTGTCAAGACATCAGACTTCATGAAATAAGTTCAGATTCAATATGGAAAACAGTAATCATATTTATCAACATGTGCTACCCATGGTATACTAAGGTTAAGGTTAGGGGTTAGTATGTGTTCGAGCAATACATTCAGCACTGTTATTGCCATGACTAATGAATTCTTGAAAAGGTTTAGTAAATATCACGCAAATCCACCACTACATTTCAAACATATTTATGTGTTTGACATAACAAATTTGTATATTCTGTTCAAATTCAGTTACAAATTTAACTTTCTACATCCTTGAACTGCAAGAATCTGCTGCAACTCTGCCTCACCAGTAGGTTGTCATAAATAAACTTCTGGCATCTGTCTGCTGTCAAGAAGTTCTAAAACAAGCTGTTTTAACAACTTTTCCTCAACTAAAAGGAAGTCTTTATTAGTATGAACCACTTTTGTATTTATTAATTTATATTTAATCACAATTATGTTATTTATCACGAAAAAAAAAAAAAAAAAAGAATCAAGAGACATTTCATCGCTTGCTTCCTAAAATATCAATTCATGAAGCATGGCACAAACATTTTTTGGTGGCAGGACATTGCTGTGTCCATCAAAAGGATTGGAAGCAAAGCTCAGCAATCATAAGGAGTCATATCATAGAAGGAATGAAATGAGAGACTTCATCAATAAGCTTCTCATAAAAATCAGAACAGCTCTTCCTGGAAGCCGTAATCCCTCGCACGCTCAGGGAAAACACCAGAGACGTTGTGACTTCTCATGTGATTTCTCGAGTGGGACAAACACTGCCATTTCATATGACATCGAGTTTCCCTTCCGTTCTGCTGTTTGCACAACCAAAAACCAACAACACACTAATTAAATTAGACATCAGCTTCAGAGATGCAACAGGAAACGATGAAGAGGGAGAGAAAGCGAGGTGACCTCATCAGTGGCTCTGACCCTCAGAGTTTGTTTGAGGTCTCTGGATGACTCAGGTCATTGCACATGGAATGATTTTAGACTCAAAATGATTAATAGATGCACGCACAATTATCCATGCGCTACATACATTTAATGCATGCTTCTTATTACAAACACACAAACACCTTTCAATTTGAGTATGTGGACATTCAGGATTAAATGATTGTACAGTGATTTGTACAAATAAAGACATGTTTGCGAATAAAACTGGTCTGTTCTACATTAATATATCATAAATTGCGCATGCAAAAAGGAATCTGTGCATTTGTGAATCAGGTGACACGCGTTCATTTATTGCCTTTCGGTGAACGTTTGCATGTGTTTCGTCGATGCTAAAAAATACGGAAAGTGAGTCTCAAAATCCAAATGAACCGAACAGGATCGACTCGAGCAAAAAAATCAATAAATGCACGCACGGATTCCCTTTCGCACGCGCAAATGATGACATTTTATGAGAAAATAGAACATTTATACTCACAAAATTACTTTGAACCCTGCACATTAATGTAATTCATAATTCTGCAGACACCAGTTGAACACCATTTGTTTCAGTGTAGAAACGCACATTTGCTAATTTTTCCAAATCGTCCACACGTTAATGGATTGCAGTGAGCCTTGTGCATACAGTAGGTAGCTCTGTGTGTGTGTGTGTGTTGTGAAAAGCTGTAAAAATGTGAAAATGAAGTCTCAAATTCCAAATGAACCAAACAAGATCGACTCGAACAAGACGTCAATAAATGAACGCGTCACCTGATTCAAAAATTCAGATTCCTTTTTGCACGCGCAATTTATGATATATTAATGTAGAACAGACCAGTTTTATTCGCAAACATGTATTTATTTGTACAAATCGCTGTACAATCATTTAATCCTGAATTTCCACATACTCAAATTAAAAGGTATTTATGTTTTGTATATAAAAAGCATGCATTAAATTTATGTAGCGCATGGATAATTGTGTGTGCATCTATTAATCATTTTGAGTCTAAAATCATTTCATAATTGCAGGACTGAGGTGACATCTCTTAGTCAGATTTGACTAAAGTCTTCCTATCAGGGTCATATAAATAAATATTGTTCCTTTTGCTCATAGTCCTCCCAGGAGTGAGTCTTAATAACTTGCTCTGTTTTATTCTAATTCATAATAACCAGCACATACTGCTCTTAATTACCTACAGCACAGCACCTCCAGCTAAACAGCCACCTCAGTCCCTATGGACCATCCTGCAGACAATTAGAAGACTACCCAAATGCTAAAAAGACACTTTAGCCATTCAAGTTGACACCTGTGTCACATCTTTTCAAGCTGGATCAAAATTATTGGGTTCTTGCATTTCAGGCTTTTAAAAGCATTCACATTGAGTACTGGTAAAACACCTACAGTGCTATAAATAGAATATCTATGATTAAAATTCGCAAGAGTGCATGGCTCATTTTGAACGGTCATCAATGGGCTAACAGGCTGGACTGGGTTGTACGTTTATTTCTAGAAACTGACACTAACTGGAGAGTCACTGAGCAAAATATTCAGTTTACATTACTTCATATTGTCTCATAAGACGAAACATCTGCAAATTCTGACAAGTAATTTTGCACAATCAGTATTAAAAAATAGTAAATAAATACATTTGACTTTCAAAGTGTTAACATAAAATCAAATGAAAATTAAACAGAAAATTAAACACGTTTAAGCATTTTTGCATAGTGCTTTTCTATACATAGTGCCTCTTAAATATTTGGGGTGGGTATGATTATTTTTTTATTTTCTTGTAATTATATTTTTTTAATAAAATTTTTATGTAGCAAGTGTGAATTAAATCAAATGCACTAAAAAGTGACAGTAAATACATAATGTTACAAAAATATTTCTATTTTAAATAAATGTTGTTCTTCTGAAAGCAAATCATTATATAAGAATTTCTGAAGGACCATGTGACATATGTACTGGGAAAATGTAAATTTAAATGAAGAAATATATGGCCATTTTACATATTGCATTGCCGTTTTGCATATTACATTTCAAATTGAATTTAGCTACACAGTTAGACCCAGTTATCTGAAATTGTGATAATATGTTCTTTTTACTGTATTTTCATCAAATAAATGCTGCCTTTGTGAACTTAACAGACATTTATCAAAACATCAAATATAACTTAAAAACCCTAAATGCTTGAACAGTAGTGTATTTTGTTGTGAATAATAACATTATTGAAAAGTTTCAGACTTTTCTCCCTCGAATATCTCTGCTTCTTGCAGCTGTATCTGCTTCCAAGTTCTTGCGTCATTCAAACAAGTAAAAATAACTACAGTTGCCCTGCTTATTAATAACGTTAACATTGCAATTCACAACCTGAACTATACGGTATTTAATAGTGCAGATTTCTCGATTTCAGAAGGTTTTGTACAGGTCCTCTAACAGAATGGAGCCTGCAGGAAGGATTAGTTCAGTAAAACAGATCTCTGGCAGAGCATGTGGCCATCCTCCACTCAGGAGAGGAAGAGAGACTCGGGAAGACAGAAGGAAGAAAGGCTTGTCTTAACTGCCATGTTCTAGAGGCAGTCCTGAGGGAGCTCAGGGAGTCTGTCTGGGCCTGTGTGGACACGGCCTGTAATAGAAATACAGAGCCAATCCGACATCCAGATCTGCGACAGAGGGAGTGAGACGGACAGTAAAGGATAGATAGGGAAAGAAAGATTTCTTTGGTACGTGTGTATTAGAGAGAATCTCTGAGACTAAATCGCCTCTCCTAGAGAGAGTGTAGCAGAAGACTTCCTCTCCAGCAGTGGATGAGGCACATGAGAGCACACAGAGAGACGGTCCCCTCCTTTAACATCAAGTACAGCAGAGAGAATCAGGAGGTCACAAATTGAATTAGACCGGAAGAAAGGGCCAGGCCTGGACCTGCAGGAAACAGCACTCCAGAGATACACAATTACTGCTTGTTTGCTTTAATGTGTGTGGGGCAAGACGTGTGTGCGCCTCTGTGTGTCGTATTGATGTGTTCTGTTGCAGTGTTACATCATAGCCAGCCAATCACAGATCGTACATGTGACTTCCTTCAGTGGGGAAAGAAAAAACAAGGGCTTAGAAAACAAATAAAGGAGTGTTGCTGAAATATAACACAACTGTACAATTTATCGGATATTTATCAAATTGGTTCCACAGTGAGGATTTGTTCTCATTGCTAGCAATTCAAATATCTTCTGATTCCCTGTCAACATTTTAACTGGCTCAAACATAAATGTATTACTATGAAATTGAAACGTATATTTGCATTTTTAAATGTAATATGTCTCATTGTAAATGTACTTTTTCAATCTCATATTTATTGTTTAATTTACATTTATTTTATAAAATATAATTTTTCTATCAAATTTGATGGTTTCTTTACAAACAGAGTTTGGAGCTAAAAATTACACAGCCGTAAAATTCATAAACAACTTTCCTAAAAAAAATAATGATTGACTGTCAGTTTTGTCAGCATTCCAAATGTCACAGAAAACCAAATGTTTAAAGTCAGCATGAAATGGAATATTATATCTGTTTTCTAAATGCATGTCATTCATCTTATTGTCAAATGAACAAAAACCCCACCCAACATTTTTTTGTCTTTTTCATTATTCAGTTGTACTCAAATGTATGTTAAAATATGGAAGAAAAGATCTGTTGCTACTTTGAGTTACTAAGTTTACAAGCCATAAAATTTATTGCACATAATCGCTGTACGATTTGGCCAAATAGGACACTGTCCATCAGTCCGAAACTTTCACACTGGTCCTGGGCCAGCAGGCCATCCTTAATGTTGAGCCCTACATTTTTGGCAGTAAACTACTATGGATCCAGTTCATTAGAGTGACAGCGCTGAGCCAACCTCCTAAATTCACACAAAATCTATACGCTCCAAGTAGCAGCAGATATATTGAAAAAATTCAGGCTTACTCTTCTGTAAACTCAAATTTAAGGTGAGAGTGTGTTTAAATCAGTAGTATGAACAATAAACAGAAGGCATCAAAGGAGACCACAAGATATCTTAAAATCATTAAAAAAGACAAAACCAGCTTGTAAACAAGCTAAAAATCTAGATGTAAACTGACATTTACACCCCAAGTGTTTGCCAGCAAGTATTACTCGTTACCACGGCAATCATGGCCATGTTTAATGGTTTTTGTAAATATGTGAAAAATATCTGTCTGTCTATACATATAATTGGAAGTGTATAATTGGAACACAGTTCACTGATAGAGTTGACCAGCTGATGATCTGAATAAGAAAGAAAGAAATAGAAAGAGAGAAAGATGCAGAGAAGAATGTGTGCAGAGCAGGGGGGCATGATGAACAAGAATAAAGGTAATTGCACACATAGTTCGAGATTTTTGTCTGAAATGTCCCCATGTTAAACAATAAATACGACCTGATGTTGTGTCAATCATGTTTACACACTGCCTCAGAAACTTTCAAACTTTCATCCGTCATAAAAAATATGGATCAGGTTTAATTTTCTGCATTTTTCCATCCCTAGCAAGCATTAAGATAGTAAAAGGATTACAAATCTAAAAATAATTACAATTACAATACAAACCCTTATGAAAATCTTGGATTCAGTGTGCAAGAACCCTAAAAATGCTGCTTTAGAATTATTTTGAAACTTGTGAATCCATTAGAATCATTAGAAGACAGAATCAAGATTCATATGAATAGATTTTTTTGTGCACTCCTATTTTTCATGACACGACTTGACGTCATTTACCACAGTAATCACTGAATATTCAAAAGATGCCACAATCCCACACAGAACAGCTCAACAGCTCTGTACAAACCTACAGTATGGTGAATGACATCAAGTTCACCGTTTCAAGATGGCGGCTGAATCTACATGCCTGGAACGGTCCTATGGGGCATCTATATATGTCTATGGTAGTCCCTACGAGCCGCAACTGTAGGCATTCCACTTCCATAATTTTAAATGACAATATCTCCGTTTGCATTGAACTCTCCGCATTGCAACTTTGCAGTGTTGTTTTTGCTTAAACAGCAACATTACACTCTAATGTTAAACAAGTACGGAAATCACAATCAACCACCCCTTTAAATTATTCTCTTAAAACCATCATTATTATTTAAGAACCAGGCTTGTTGTCTTGTAAAACCTAGATATGGAATTTTAAATGTGTAATTTCTAGTCCTGGAAGTTAATTGTGAATAAAAACTTATTTATACTTATACTTTACTTATACTTATATATAGCTTTGTCATTACACCAGAAGTAAAAAAGCGCAGTCTAGACTCAGGCATTTGATTATTGTCTTGTAGTCAAAAAGGTTAAGAAACACAGGTTTAATATCTTCGCAGTTCGCACACATTTTAACTTGTTTCCTCACTGAGCTCCTCATTATCATACAAGAGCGAATGCCTTCGCTTTATGACCATTCGCTCCAACAGAGAAAGACACTTCCCACATGCAACTTCATTTATCTTCCATTTCATATCTGTCTCGTCTCTAAATGGGAATTCACAACACATCGGTAAAAACGCCCATGTGTGCACAGAGCTGACAGTAATTGCTTGTGGTTTTACAAGTGTTCCAGACAAGGGAAAACAACGATCACACGAGTGCCCTATGGGCCACGAGCGCATCTCTGGCCCGTGCGGCGGCAGTAGAACAGGAACGTGATCCTTGGCTTTGTCCTCTGGCTTTCCACTGAGCCTCTGTGCCGTGTCAAAAAGGCCCCAGGGCTGAGGACGATAAGCCAACTCCAGGGACACGGAGTGGCATATGAGCCTGTAAGCCAAAGAAGCCTCGTCCGCCAGCCCTCCTTTCACCATCTGCCCTTCCAGGAAAGGTTAAAGAGGACTCGAGCAGGAAGCATTGATTTCAACGATTTGGAGACCGGACTAGTTGGAAAGGATTAAGGAGGTACCTGCTGCTCTGGCAGTGGTAGGGCTAAATGAAAGGTCTGGTTACTGTGTGTTTATGGCCATGTGCTTGGTTTCTGTGTCTAGATGCAGGTGGACGATCCCCGCGGCTAGATTATTCTCTACCTGAGGAGAGTAAACACTCACACTTGCCAGTTTCTTTCTCTACTTCGGGTTCATCTAGCGTGGGTGGGCGAGTTGGTGTATGGGTAGGTGAGGTTAAGAAACATTTCCATAATAGTAATAATGCTTGAATGTGCCTGTACAGCGGAGAGGAGATTTCTCATGTGGATTGTGGATGAATCGCTTATGTTTATAGGAATAGAGAAAATTCTTGTTATCATTCTTATTTCCTTCCAGAGCTTTTGTTCTTCTGTGAAACATAAAGAGAGACATTCGGAAAACTTTTTTCCCATGTAATTACAATGAACAAGAAATCGAATCATGATTCAGCAGTCACTTTCACACTAAAATTTATCTCAAATTTTGCAGGAAGAATGTACAACCACACACAGGAAAAACTCACATGCTCTGCCTAATCTTATTAATGTGTAAAGATAAAATTTTGCATGTAGATAAATGTTTCATGTTTTTATACTAAGCAATACCAAGCTCCTGGAATTTCCTGTGTAAACTGAAAACTGTGAAAACTGTTTCAAAGAAAAACCCACACAATTTTTTGTGACTTTTTATGACCCACTTTAATAAATAGATTCAACTGTGAGTAAGTTGATTGGCCTAAAATGTAAACAGCTCTGACATGATCAAAACCTCACTATGTTTGTTTCATCTTTACAACCAACCCTCACAAAGCAAAATTGGCCATGAATTCTATATATATATAGCTAATTGTGGAAGGTGAAGGGTGCTTGAATGCTTGAAAACAATCACAATTTCACCACTCCATTCAGTGCTACAAGCGCCACAGAAACGGCACACTTCACCTTCAAGATCTCTTCATGTTTCTATGATGGATCTCCACAAGGTGCGAACCCGCCCTCTGTATGTTAATCACTACTGATTTTCAGCACCAAAAGAGCCTGTTCCCGGATGCGAACGCGGGGCAGCACGGTGGAAATCGCTGTCTTTCCGTCTCATTAATTTTCCTTGCAAACAGAGATCCGGCAGGTCCATGGCTCTTTAGTCCCATACATATTTAATGCCTTGGGGAAGAGGATGCAGAGGGCCGGATTCTGCTCCCTCTGCAGTCGCCACGGCTTAGGTAGTGAATAAAGCGCCCTTACAAAGTCACACTGTCGTGCTGTCAAGAGGGCAGCCTCTCGCCAAAAATGTCATTATCTCCCCACTTGTGTGCAACAATGTGCAGGCCATGAAGGTGAGGAGGCGAGCAAACACACAGGGAGAGGGAGCAGAAGAGGAAACAACGTTTTCAAAAAGGGGAAAAAAAAAAGAGACAAAGAGAGATATGATTGTTTTTCCCGAAATATAATTTCACTTCAAGAAGAGCAGGGGTCATTAAACTGACGTTCCACAATTCAAACACAAAGAGCAGTTCTTGTGCAAAGGTCACATGAACATAAGAATAGATTTGCAATTTAGATTGTGTTAAAAGGCTGCCAAATCCCCAGATTCAGATTTTTATTTCATTAGGACGACGTGATTCTTCCAACACTTTCTACAGTCTGCATTCCACTCACTGATTAGATGATGAAAAGGAGGAGGACAAAAGGAGAGGAGTTCTGCTTCACATAAAGCTTACAATGCCAAAACACCAACAAAACAACAAGGTATCAATTTCGGTCATTCTCTGTGGACCAATTATCACTAAAATATTTAGTATGTTGATTACAAATGCATCCTTGTTAAACAGTGAAAGGGTTTTCAATATATGCTTGTTCAATAAGTTTCTGTTCCATGCAGAAATTACACTATCAGGCCTTAACAAAACTGCTGAATATCTGCTACATGCCTTCTATCTTTGAAGATTTTTTTTTTAAAACAAGAAAACGTAAGAAAATTATTAGTAATATTTCAAGATGAACATTTACTGGATTACACAGATTTAAATTACAAGCTTTCAGAGTCTTACTCTTTGGCAATATAAATGTCAGCGACTGCACCAAATTGCATATTTTAGCTCAGTTTGGGTCTCTGTATAAAATTTAAGTGCCCCCAAATGAGACAATCAGCAAAAACACAAATATGCATTTTTTAAGACTGTTCCAATAAATGAGAATATTTCATATTCCAGGCTTTATAGGGTTAATGAATTCAAGTATCTTTAAGGGCTGATTCTAAACTGACCCTTGGACAAAAAACCTGGTCATGTTTAAAGGAAGACACCTGGGCCCCTTTCACATCCACCAGCAGGTGTCAATCAACATCAGTCAATCAGAGTCATTCTAACAGACAAATAGCCTTGTAAGAACAAGCATGTCTCTACTAAGGGCTCCTGGGAAGAAGTAGTCTAGGTAGCCAGATGTTTGACTAAAGGCATAAGATCTGGTTCACACCGCAGCATATCTAGCCAAGAACCTCCCACTTAGACAGAAAGAGTCTGTCTGATTGACACATAAAGTGACCAGTCAGGGATTGTTTTGTTTATCTAAAACATACTGCATTATAATAATAGATTGTAAACATGTATAGACTCAGTTATAATAATTTCTGTCTAAGAACATATCAAAAACAATGTAACATGGTAAAGTTACCTTGCAAACACAACTTATTTTGCAGGTGGACTGCAAAAAAAAAAAAAAAAAAAACTATGGATGTTTCTTAAAGCTGGCCAATCAGATGAGCGCTGGCCAGTTTGTGTGCAGCATGCATCAGATGGTCAGTGAAGAGACTGTGGGCGGCCCATGCAGCCTGAGGCTGAAACTAGGGAAGAGGTAACAAAACAAATCTCTCTCTTCATTTCCATGTATTTCCTTAACTCCCTCTCACACATGCATACGCACACATTTCGACAGATGGAGGATTATGAATTTATTTCTTCCAGATAGTTGCTTTTCTGCCTTAGGTTGTCTACAGGCTTTTGGATTTTGGACTAGGAAACGGAAGAGTAATTTTAGGAAGTGTCTAAACAATCTATGGATTAATATGGATTATACCTTGGATTTGTGTACCATCTGAAGTGTAAATAGTTTATGAATGGCAGGATATGTACAGAGTGTATTCCATATTAATGCTCCATTTTTAATTTATAAATTATACTTTAAAAAAACCAAACCATGCAAAACAATATATTTAAATGTTTTTTTAAAAAAAGGAAAACAATTAATACCCAAAAACAGAAATTTGCTGAAAATTGTATTTCTTCAGTTCAGATAAGTTTTTCTTCATCTGAAAAGATTTGTTTAGGATCCATAAAACTCCAGGCCAAAGAACATTTCATGAAGCGATTATTATAGCGTTTTACCTTTAAACCATCAGGTCTGACCAAAATACAAAACCATAATTCATAATAATGCCATAATAATTCCAGTAAAAAAATTTACCTCTCACACCACCATATTTGATTAGCACAGTTTTCACATGTAAACCATGCTTGATCAGTGCATATTTCCCTCTTTTTGGCTTCAAGTTAAAAAGCCATAATGGTGAAATTATTTATTACAAACATGTGGTTTTTTACTTCATAAGACGTTAATTGATGGACTGGATTTGTGTGGATTACTTGTAAATAATTGTGATGATTTTATCAGCTGTTCACAGCAGAGGATCCATTGGTGAGCAAGTATGCAATGCCACATTTCTCCAAACCTGTTCTGATAAAGAAACAAACTCATCTACATCTTGGATGGCATGAGAATTACTTTTTCAAATTTTAATTTTTCAGTGTGCAAAAAAAACACTCTTAAGGCATAACTACATTTACAATATCGCACAGCTTCCCTTGTTCTAAACCATTAAAAATAGGTTGCTATAACAAAATTTTATCAAGCTTTGTGAATACAGCTTTAATTAAATATGTGACTGTTACTAGAACATGAGAATATGAGTAGAAATACAGATTCTTTTTGTTCTGCATCTTCAGGTGTGATTATGTGTCTTGTTTAGCAAGCACTGCTATGTATTTTGGGTTTGTTTCAGCACCATGGACAGGGACCAAATCCATCTCAAATGTAAACCTGAAGAAAACTAAACAAATGCATATAGGACACAAGAGAGAGAGAGAAAACAACAATCTGCTGCACACCCACAGAAACACTGTAATGGGTAATGTACTTTACAAAGCGTCCTGCAGCAGGACAGGAAATACAAACTCCAGAATTTAATCGTTTGGGAATGGCACGTTTCATATGACATTCTATTCTGTGCTGTTGCAGCTGCTCAGTAGTCGAATGCTCTGTTAAGGTACAGGCTAAAAGCAACAGTCCTATTTCACACGTGTGCAACGGCAATGTTATTCATCAGCATGACTGAAGAGGAAAAGAAAAAACCTGAACAATGACTGGAACAGAATAGCCTTCCGGGGATTACGTAGAAAAATCACTGCTGCGCTATTAACGTTATTGAAATTCCATAAAGCACTGCGCCACCTCTCTCTCACACACAATCTTTGTGTTTTCTTATCTCTTCCTAGATCGCAAGACACCTAGGACCATAAATCTCAGACTGTTTCAAATGAGAGGACATGCCCTCAGCTTCATCCTTCCATACTGAGGTAATTACCATCTTTGAGAGGAACCCCTGTGGATAAAAAAAAAACACCTTAAACAAACCTAAGATGGTTTAAGCTAGTCCGTCTGCCTGGCTAGCTGAAAAGTGTCAGAAACCAACCCCCCAATTTGAGTTAGCAGAGAACATCACACGAAATGCTTCCACTTAAAGTTACCAGAAATAACCACTACATTACCTTGGTATTTGCATGACACTCCACGGCAAATTCATAAGGCTTTCATGATATAGTGATGTCACTATATATAAAGACACCACTGAATAACCATCTGATACTGTACCAAGGTATTCCCACACTTGCCTGTTTGACACAAGCACACTCATAACTAGCAATATAGTATTCCATTTGAGGATTTTTAAATATATATAATAAAAAAGTAATTACCCATAACGTCTGACTTTTTTAATATTATATATTTATAAAAAATGCTGAAATGTCTAGCTAAGCTGGGAGCTTTGGGTTTAGTTTAGATGTTTTCTGCTAGCTGCATTTTTGTGTAGCTTGCCCATCATTTCTTATTTGTGTCATGGATTATCCACTGGTAAGCTTTAGTGGATTTGCATAATATTTAGGAATCACCTGAACACACTACACAGTAAAGACATACTGCTGGACGTTCCAATAAGCTCCTTTTGTGCCCCAAAAAAATAAAAATAAAAAATCCACCTCCCGTTAATCCACAAGTGCGCGCGCACCGTGTACCCGCGCGCGTTCTCGCGCGCAGATGACAAAACAGCGGACCGTACAGGTTAAGAGCTCTTTTTTTTTCATATGCTTAACGTGAAAGAAATGTGACAGCATACATGACGAGCTTCTGTTAGAAGCCGTCAACAAACAAAGCAACACCATAGGGAAAGGCAGCGTACGCCTACCGTGCACTCTTCCATACACGTCCGCACCGAATATACATCCGTTTCATATTTCTGAACCAAAAGCTCAAACTCTCGGTATTTCTCCTGAGCTCGTCGGTCGTAGCGTTGGTAAGCCTGGACGCACTGGCTGCATCCCGACGCATCAGCCATGTCCAGGCTACAGGTCAAATTGTCCGGACTCGTAAACCCGTAAAACAAATCCAAAAGCGAATAGGAGTTACAAAAGGAAAGATAGAAATCGCTCAGGTTCCACTCGGAGAGGCCCGAGCACACGGCTTCCGCCTCGTCAAAAGTCAAGCAGTTTTTGGAGAGGCTGTCAGGATGACAAGTTTCAAGTCTCCACAGAGGTTTGGTAGAATTGCCTATAAAAATAAGACTCTGCTCTCTCTGATGGCTGGATGAAAGTATATGGTTCGTGTGCTCCAGCCGTTTGTCTCGCGTCCTCGTCAGTTTCGCCTCGGCGCAGAACCACAGATGATCAGAGAGCAAAACGGTGATAAACAAAAGAGAGGCTAAGGACAGTCGCCATCTCTGGGCCCTTTCCGAATCGGTGAATAATGGCTTTTCCTCCTCTCGGGGTGCGAAGCAGATTTTTAAGCCGTCATCTTGCTGCCGACACGTCCAAGCACCCCTGGTCATATTTCAGGAAAGAGCAGCACTGGCCGACTCCACCGCGACGGCTCCTCTGCCACAAAATGCATTGATTTGAAATGTTTTCCTCCCGTTCAACAGCGCTCCCGGCAGCTGTGTCCGACTCTCTGGGCTAGATGAAGCCGCGCGCGGTCATATCTCCGTTATTCCGCATGGCTCCCCGGAGAAAAAGCGCTTTCTATGTGACAACATGCCTCCTCTGTTCCCGTATCTCCTCAAGGGAAGGCGAGACGCTGAACGAGCTGCTCTTTCCCTATCTGGGCGGATTGCCTTCGATCTTCTCTGCTGTTCATCATCATCATCATCATCATCTTGGGTCCTGTGTTAAGTTGCCGCCATGTTCGTCTTGAAACACTTTTTGGGGAGCTGGGTCATTTGCGTCATCTCCATCCTGGCGCAGTAACACAGATCTACAGACTACAGGCGATGGATATACGCGCGCGCGCGCACCAGCACCCGCACTCACACACATACACACTCACTGGACGTGTCAATATGAGAGATCACCCATAATAAATGCACATTTCCTCGTACGCGTTTAGATTTCAAAGCCGTTCACCCCCTTGTCCTTTCTCTTGTCCACATTCATAGTCCACTCATCTTCAGCATCCCGTCACGTTCCCGTCAAAAGCAATCCGTTCTACAAGCTCCGAGCAGAATAAAAGACGCAGTGTGGACGTTTAAAGAAGCGGTGGCGTTAAATGGCATCGTTTTGGCGGTGCGTAATGTCCTTTAAATGCGCAAAGACGGGAGGAAAAGGACATTACAACATGTTGCGTGAAGGAGAACCAGCGTGTGACAGAGATGAAACGACATTTGTATGTCTCGTTCATCCAGTTCAGGCTGAAGTTTATTAGTATGCAGCGTGTAACTGTGTGTAAGGAGCCGGGCACAGGAGAGACATCTGGGCGTCAAAGCAGCACGTTGGAAAGCGAGCGCGGAAACGTGAGGAGAGCGTGCGTGTGTGTGTGTATGAGAGACAGGGAGAGAAAGAGAGACATATACTGTATATTTGTCCTCTAACAGTCTAACCTTGTGCGGCATAGCCCTGTTTGATCCTGCATTTGAAAGCAAACAAAGTGTGCACGCTGTGCACAATCACCACGCGCTTAGCTTCTGCATTTCTGCCTGTATTTGGGTGCTGAACGTGCGGAGAGGCGCGAGGCTTGCATGCAAATCAGTGCTTTCCCCCCATTTACACACTTTAAGTCGCCAAATCACTGTCAGGTTCTAATGCTTAAAGTAGTATATAGTCCTTTCCATATAATTAATTGCACCCTCTAGATAAAACGAGAGGGTTTTCCTGATACCTAAGTAAAATGTTTATTCATTGCATTAATATTATTAAAATATTAACTAATATTACCATTTAATATTAATTAATTTATAAAGCAAAAGAGTCCAAATTATGCCCCATTTATAACTTCAGTGCCCCAATATTCTAAATTAATAATATGTAATAAACAAAGTGAATTAATTATAAAAATGAGAAGCATAAACTAATGAAAGAAATGGCAGAGGGAGTTTGATTAGAGAAAAAAAAAAAGAGCTATGAGGTTAAAATACCCCAAAGCCTGAAGCAAAAGCCCACAGGGGCTACAGACTTTAGCCTGGAGACACCATGTTTTGCCTTTCTATCAATAAAAATTAGGCTGCGAGGAAATCAAGGTACAGTACGTTCAATAAAAGGTCCTACCAGATGCTTTCCAGACTTTGTCAGCAGGAGTTTTTCCTAGAAAGACATTTTCCGAGTTGCGTCAGCTGTATACAGCTATATACGGTTCTGTGCAAAAGTCTTAGGCCACTAGTATTTTCACCATCTAAAATTGTTTTAAGTCAGTAATTTCTATCTTTTTGCTGTAGCAGGGAATATCAGTTTACATTTCCAAACATTTTGCCATGAATGACATGAAGAAACAGAACAAGCTGAGACAGACTAAAGTCAGTAGAAATGTGGCAACATCTCCAAGATGCTCAAAGAGACCTACCTGCAAAGCTAAATCTGTCTACACCGGACCGTTGCAAATCATTTGTGTCAATATGTCATGAATAGAACGATGCAGCAGTTTACTGTCGGGATTTGTTGTGTCACGCTGTGCTGCATCCAATCCCTGATTATAATGATTTGTATAGTGTTTTGTCGCGCTGAGCCGCTCTCGTTCAGTGCAGACGGTGTAAGACTTTTGCTCAGTACTGTTTATCTAATCACTTTTCACATTTCAAAACCTCTTAAATTATTGAGACACAAATACATCTTGAAAATATCTTATTAAGATTAATTTCTTATTAGTTACAATCTGCAATAATTTAATTATTAGATATTGTCATGGATCAAATCAGTTTCACATTGCATAAAGATGGTGTGGTGTGGTGGTTTTGTTGCAATTTATTTTTGATTTTTTCGAAAATAAAAAAAAGCCCCAGAAGGCCATTGTACCGAATGGCCCTAAATGCAGTTAGGGAAGACACGAAAAGATGTTTGTTTGGATGTTGTTGCACTTGCTATTGTCAGCACAGCTCTCATAATGGCCAGATTATATTACTGATGAACCCTTCCCGGGTTAAAGATTTTAGAGGAAGTGCTTATCACTCATTAGAGAAAATCAGCTGGCAGAGCAAGAGGAAATCAAAGATTCACATGGAAAATAATGAGGATTAACAGTGCCAAGACTGATCATCTGTCGCCGATCTGAACAGAACTCACCCCCTCCCATCGCAATACTTCATGGACAGAGAAGGCATAAAAAGACCCAGCCTACAGGAACACATAGACATTTCCTAAAAGGAACATCTCTTCTGTAAATATATTTTAGTTATACATTGCTTGTGACAAAAAATAACAGCACAAGTTAGTGTTCCCCTGTTTTCTCAATTTTTAGTGTCTCCCTAAGGCTAGAATCTCATCTACTCTGTGGAAAATTGCCTGTTCGTCTTCTAGAATATTTCCAGTGTTCTCGCACAAAACTTTCAGCACACTCATCAAGAGATCTAAATTATGAATTGTGAGATGAGCCGGGGTGAAAATTGAGCACAGCGTCTGCATTAAAATCAAGACTACGAGTAGCACCTGTAGAGCTCATCTTCATTTTGATGGTGTTTATGGACTTATCTTCATAACAAGGGTTCGTCTTGCTGTCAGCCAATCAATACTTTACGGCAATGTTATCTCATGTCCAGTGGGCAGTAAAATCTAATGACATAACAGCTCAATGAGCCCCCTTCAAACAAACATTCTCTAGAGGGCTGGCTATTTCCCTGCCGGACACCATGCATGATGACGTGCTGGGAAGGGGGAGGGCCATCCCCCCTTACCCATCTGTCACCAGTTGGTCGTTCCCTGTCAAACTTTAATATGGGAAATCAATGTAATGATCCCAAGGAACACCCCTCTTTCGAGCAACTATTCATTTGCTGCATTAATTTTTTTTTTTTTTCAGATGACCTCAGTTTTACCTCCTATCGTCATAGCAACAGAGTAACCCATAAGACCTGACAGAACACCCTAAGGGTGCATATATATAGTGCTTGTATCATTTGTCAAACAGAACCAAGGTTCCTGTAGTTCTGTGGACTGTGTGGTTAGGACAATTGTAGTGGAATAAATGGTAGTGAATATTAAGCGAATGAGATGACTTCACCCGCAGGCAGTCTTAGCCTAGAGCTTGATTCCTGCCCAAAGAGAATGAAATATGGCCAAGCATCTCTAACAACTTACTAGACCACAGCAAAGGCATTGATCGGTTTCCTTAAAGGGATAGCTCACCAAAAATAAAATTCTCTAAAAGGCATAGTTCAGGCAAAAATGCTAAATTCTTTCATCATTTACTCACCCTCATGTTATCAGACCTTTCTTTATCTTCAACACACAAATTAAGATATTTTTTTTAGTGAAACCTGAGAGTTTTCTGTCTCTCCACTGGAAGTCCAAACGCTGACACCTTAAAAAGTACAAATAGCGATTATACAAGACAAGCGAGTGGTTTAATCTAAATCTTCTGAAGAGACATGATCACTTTGTAAGATGTATAATTTAATATATAGTTTACTTCAGGCTTTATTTTCATATAAACACTAACCAATACACATACATAAACCACATCAAACATGGGAAATGAAAGCCCAAGAATACTTCATGTTTTAAATAGTGCTCTCAATCAATTAATCATGAATAAAAGTTTTTGTTTACATGTGTGCATACTGTGTAAAATTTATTTATATATTAGACACACACATTATATATTTTGAAAATATTTACACGTATAAACATTTACATATTCTTTTACACATATTATACATATTATATATATATATATATATATATATATATATATATATATATATATATA
>JAUMHE010000056.1:4967556-4988176 GCA_032359235.1 Enteromius mattozi
CATCAACTTGTCTCTCTGGTGCCATGGGGAGTCTTAGTGGAGGGTCAGGTCTCTGATTCCTGGCCAGATGGAAGGAGCAGGCCCCTGTTGGAGCCAGTAGAAGCTCTTGCATAAACAGCAGAAGGCTGGAGCTCCAGGGGTTCTGAGGCTGAGAGTGTGTTGCAGAATCCCGGTCGAGGGGCCTGGATACCAGCCCAGATCCCTTGCTCACCCCTGTCTTCTCCACTGGAGATGTGGAATAGTGAATGCGTGCCACCCAGAAAGGATCACAGACTGTGCAAGAGTGAATATATTTGCGCTTGCCAGGTTTCTAGAGAGGCTGGAGAAGATACTGGGCATGAGATGTGATTTTTTTTAAGATTGTAAAATGAAGGCTATTAAATAAAATAGCTAATAAATACCATAATAGCCCTTATAGAGCTCTTAATTTTAACATTTTTCATCACTGTCAGATTAACCAATGGAGGCTCATATTCTGTAATTATGTTTTAATGAGATGGTGTTTGAAACTATGTAAGTGAATATATTAAGTGTCTGTTTTTCTGAACCAAATCAGAGCACCATAAAACCGGAAATAAAGACTATGTATATACTATAGGATCATGTGACACTAAAAACTGAAGAATTGGCTTCTGAAAATTCAGCTTGTTCATCATTGAAATAAATTACATTTTAAAACATTGTGTGTGTACTGGTTTTTGTGGTTTATGGGGACAAAAATTTGTTTAATGACATGGGTTTTACAATTTGAAGGTGGTTTATGAGGACACTCCGTATGTCCCAGTGGTGTATGGGTGATAGAAGATACCATTTGTATAGTATAAAAACCATTACACCTATAGAGAGTCCCTGTAAAACACAAAAATCAACATATGTGTATGTGAGTGCTGTATGTTAAAAAATGCTTTTAATTCTTTTCCATCATGAAAGTATTTTATATGCAGCTAAACACATACTGTACATTCACAGTCATTTCAGTGATTTCAGTGGCCTATTAAAAGCTTATTTTAAATGGAGCAGACCCTCATGGGGGCAGACATGTTGAAATCACATGACCGGTTAAATACTATGCTTCATCTTGGTAAATGCCAACATTTTCGCTTTACAAACTAATTAATCATGATGGGTCACAGAGATTGGAGCAACCATTCTGCAGTGACATTGATCATCAAAAATGGTGAAATACTTAATCAATACCACTAGTGAACCTTTAACAGGGATTCTTTGATGTTGCATATGCATGAAACAAACAGCATTATTAGCTAAAACTGAACATGAAAAACTGATGATGAATTTATTTTGAGTAATCGAGACTGCCACAAAACACTCCAATTTTGATAAAGCAAAAAGGAAATAAAAAATGAATATATAAACACACACACAAATACACAGTTCCTTTGAAGAACTGGGATTGCTGTCAAGTCCTGCTTGGCATGGCAGACCGTGTTTGGATTCTCCCCTCATCCAATTAAAATGTATTGACGAGTATGAAAAGTGAGTGGGAGTCCATGTAAGGTCTCTGTGTCCCAGCTGGAGGGGGGCCAGATTACCTCCTATCCGAAAAGGCACTAGCCATCTTTTCACTCCACAGACTTCAGAGTGACCAACACTCTTCACTCCTAACAGCCCATGATTCCCTCTCACTGTTACAAATGCAGCTCGCCCTGTCAATATTCACAATGCCTTACACATCGTTGCTCATTTTCCATTTAATATGAACAGCAGCAGCCAAGCTGCAGAGCTGGTCATAAATATGACCATAAGCATAATTACATATATGTAAAGAAGACAGTCATTTAAAGAAAGTGCAAATCATCGAAGCGTTGCTGTGACAGTGTCTAAGGTACTTACTATGTGTGTGTGTGTGTGTATGTTTGGGGGTGGGGGTGACACGCTGTATGGTCAAATGACACAACTGTCAACTTCTCACTGTGTAGCTGCTTTTAACCTTAACTAGGAACCTGAGGGAATGTGCAAAGCTCTCAAACCCAAACAAACCCAGCAGCTCTTCTTCATTAAAATGGATTGCTCATAAACCACACACAAATAGGTATACACAGATTTTCAAAAAAAAGTAAAATGAATTCTTATAATGCATCAAATAAAATAGTAGGCTCAATTCTAAAAACTAGATTCTTAGGCAGCATTTGATGTGCCATTGAAGTGAAGGTTGTTCTTTTTCAGATTGAAAATATATTTTACTTAAACATTCATATGTCAACATCATAAACTGTTCTTTAAGAAACAAGAAAATACATCTCCAGTTTTGAAACACATTTATTAAAAAAAAAAAAAAAAAAAAAAAAGGTACAAAGATTTTTCAATAAAGATATTATTTGTTAAGCTTACGAACATTTCCATTTACCCAGTCTGTGAAAAATCAATATGGAAAATTCCTTCATGTTAATATATTGGCCTCTACATTATATACTTTTCTTTGAGTGTATTGAATAAATATAATAAATGCAACAATGTGGTAAATATCACTATCAGCAACTAAAACTTGTTGAAATGTACTCATGGAGATATATTTTTAAAAATGTATATTATTTCCTTATTCTTTACATTTTAAAATGTATTTAAAACATATCTAAAAAAAAATGCTAGGCTATTTTTGTCATATGGAAAGAAATCATTCTAGAAAACCTGCCATTTTAAACATAAATACGTAATGTAAAACTATTAAGTAAAACTATTTAGAAAAATATAATAGGTAATGCATTTAAAGAATTTATAAATATCAAACCATTAATTTTGTCAATAAATATTAAAATTCATAAACTGTACACATTTATAACAAAACAACAACAACAACATAATCCCCAATAAATATGTGCCCCACATAGACTAAAAATGTCTAAATCAGACATTTAAGAAAAATACTCTTGTCCTGCCAACAGTTCAACCTTTGGCTTTAAATCTATCATTGTTTTTTTTTTTTTGTTTATGTGCCAATGTGCTTATTATAGCATTGCTATTAGCTTAGCAATATGCTAATGCCAAACTCCAATGAAATCAAATGGGAATCAAGCCTCCCATGCACTTTGTATAGAAGTAGCATTTCTATGACATAAGGAGAAGCTGTAGAGTGTCCAACATTTTCCACTTATGAGGTTACAAATAACCAGCTGTCCATGTAGACAATAGACAGCTCACTAGGTTTTGGAAAAGAACCATAAACTTATTGGAGAGGAGGACATCCCAAAAAAGGGGATGTGTGTGTGTGTAGCCGTCTGCATTGAGCTTTGATCTTCAGACTAGGTATACAGTATTTTATCCCAAAGACACAGTGACAATGGGATGGGACCAACCTCATTCCTCTATCTGAAGACATGATGTGTCTCAGTCCCTCTCTACCTTCCTCCGGTGTTTTGGGTACTATGTAAATACCTAGCCCTGACAGCGTAAAGCTTAGAGAAAGGTCAAAAGAGATAAACAGCACTTCTACAGCTGAGGAGAGAGAGAAAAAATCTGGGAAACACCAAAAAGCAAAAAAGAAGGCAGGTTGTCAAGCAAAAAAGAAAAGGTATTTAGAGGAGACGAGTAAAGATAGGCAGTGGGAGTGAGAGTGTCAATAATAGGTGAGAATGAGACTAGAGGGTTTTGCAAAGCATTGTGGGTAATATTAGAAAACAGAGAGAGGGGAGATGTTGGATCAGGGATTGTAAAGAGAACTGAAATGTGGACAGATTGAGTAAATGTACGTTTCCAGTGTGGATTTGGAACGGTTAGATGTTGACAGGTGAAGAGACACAATGACAGTCACATGACCACGATAAATGATCACATGACTCTTGTGAGTTCAAGGTAAAATTTATATTCCAATAGTGAATGCAGCTCCCGTTGATCCAGAGTGTTTCCCTGCCTACATCTAGCAGCCCTATAGGACAAGCTTGTTTGGATAATAAATGGATGGATGAATGCAGCTCATTAATTAGCAAAATCTTATTAGTTGTTATTGGTTGTGTACTTATGAACTGTACCAGCACTCCCTGTAGTGATCCAGAGGAAAACTGAGTTACTCACAAGACGCTCTTTCATAGATCAAAAGACTCAGTGGAGTTATATTTAACTTTCAGCTTTGTCTCAGATGCTTCTGAAATGAAAGAGGAGAAAATGTAGTAAAAAGAGACATATGTAGTTATAAAGTTCATGTGGATATCATAATTCAGATAATTTGTTCTCTGAAATGCTTGGGTTCATATTGAAGACTTTTTATGGCAGACTTTCTGAGCACTTTTTTTCTGTCATGTTGGCTCAACTGTACCCATTACAAGTTACTCGTGTTGGACTATTTATTTCAAAATTGACATGGATGTTTTTAAAATAATATTTATATATTGCATGATTTGAGCAGCAAATTAAAAACTACATAATGCCACTGTTTTCAGATTGTATTGTTGAAATATACGCATATAATATAACAACCATGGCTTAACCAACAGCATTTGAGCAGAGCTTACCAATGTTTACCAAGGTAACAAAAATAAAGCAAGTTACCTAATCATATTACTTTTTTCAAGTAACTAGCAAAGTAATGCATTATTAAAAAACAAATAAATATAAAGTTTTTTTGCTGTTTTCGCAGATATGTGTAAGTTGCAACCTGATCTCACAAAATTCAGTGTAATGACCAATGACTCTTAACGCAAAATTCCATGATGGGCATCAGCCGTGATCCACTCACGGATAACCGGATTCATTTTATATAAAATGTATATTTTCATTGTAGCGCCTAGCCCCACCTTCACCCTAAACATACCCACTTCTGAACAATATAAAACACACAGACAATATAAGCACAGTCACAGCTTTTTATTGCAAAAACTGACCATAAGCAGTAAAAAAAAAGCATTACAAACAAGTTGCTCATAAATGAATAAATAAAGTAATATAAATAAAACTGTTGTGACCGTTTACAGTGAAAAATCACAACCCAATACATATGCAATAATGGCAGTATCATTACCCAATTACCAGCTTAAACCAGCTCAAACCAGCATCTGAGCTTCAAAACATACTACAACGTTGTCTTGTAAATGTATACCTTAGAGAAATCTTGGATATAGAGTATTTTCTACCTGGTCTCATGGCATAACGTGCCATGCGTGCACTTTAAAGCGAGACACAAAATACGTACCAACATATATAAGTACATATCACTGCAGTTTCCAAAGAAAAAAGATGAACACTAGAGGCAGTAAAACTCTGACTGACACCTTTTATTCCTTTTCACACAAATTTACAGAGTTTCAATTAATAAAGCGTTATTTTTGCACAATTACTTGAAGAATATCATGTTATGACTTCAAAACAATGTTCATATGCTCGGATATTTGAAAACTGATGCTTTGAATGTTAGCATCACACATATCGAGCTTCATATCTATGGTTTTTCATAGACGGTAGGTTTGTTAGGGAGCTCACGGAGTACAGAGATGTACTTGAGAGGCGAGGAGCTCTGGTTCAAATCCAGTGTAACTACAGTTCGATAAAACTGTTCAAATCTGTGTAAAAGAACGTTTATTTTTGCCTTTTTATATCAGTTTTGCTTTTGTTAACACTATCGAAAAGGTTTAGGGTTGGATTTGGTGTAGGGCATATTTTCAACATGATAGAGCATTAACTATTAGCTTATACGATATTTAATGTAATAAAAACACAGCAATAAATCAACGTAATAAAAATGTGCAGGGGTTCACGTATTGAACCTGTGTTTTAGCACCACTCAGTGGACACACAAAAAGTGCACAGATGTATGTATTTTTATGAGACCAGGTTAAGTATTTTATGGGCACGGAGCTTTGTCATTTTTCAGACCTGGGTCAGTCTTGTATGGTGAAGAAAGAGTGAAAGAGAGAAATAGTCATGGGCTCTAGAATGTCAGTTTACAGCCACAGATCATAAATCAATGTGTCCCTACAGAAGAGGATGATCTAACATTATGAACTTGCATCAGACACTGGGCTCTGATTTAAGGAATTGCTGGAGGGTCACGGCCGTGCCTTTACCGGCTGCAATCTAGCAAGTTGTCTGAATAACAGAAACCTTGGTATTCATCAATCAGAGTACACTCAAAATGTTGAGAGTAACAATAGAGGAGTAAAAAGGGAAGGGTGAAGGAAATTAAAGCGAGACTGAAGGGAAGACATGCGTCATGGGACGAAGAATGAGCTAGACATAAAAGAAAATGTAAAGACCTGAAACTGTAAGAAATATAGGTGAAGGATAAGCCTGATGCTAAAAGACATGCCAGTTTTGCTGAAACAGCTAGTTTAAAGCAGAGGTTGTGTCACTCAGTGCCTTTTACAGGCTTCATCCAAGCCCTTCGACTCACAAGGGTCATGCCTGGACAGCCATTCCTTCACACTGACAGATTTCAAATGCTGCACACACACACACACACACACACACACACATCACATCGCCTCAGGCAACTGCCTAGCTGTCACTGTGACCCGAGGGTGATACTAAAAACCAAATCGATAATTCCAGACGGAAGGAAGTCAATCCAGACGGTGTATCCTCACAAGTGAAGTGATTGGGCCTCCAGCCAGAGCTGTTTTTCACCCCTTCTAGCACTTCAGCAGCTGCCAGAGCATCATCATCATCGCTAATTTATACTGGATCCAGTCTGACTCCAAGTGGTTGACAAACTCTCTCAGAGGTTCACTGCCTCTATTTGCATTGGTGCTGTACTAGTTACCTATAAAGTGCAGTAGGGTTGAAAACAATAAGAAAGTGCTTTCTTGCAGAACACTTTATTATGACACTTCAAAGCAACATGTGGGTTGTGACATGTATAGTGGAGCCAGTGCCACTCTTTCCACAGAGCTAATGCTAGTGTTTTTGTCAAGTATTTTCAAGCACTGGCAAGATCGAAAAAGTGGCACCTTTACATAAAAATAACCAGCGGCGTTAAACACGTCAAGACCGACCCAAAACAAGGTTGTCTCACACCACTGCTATAATGGAAATGGCACATCATGACAAAACAAAATCACTCCTAATGTAATCAGCTGTTGTGTGTCAAATAGTTTTTTCTTTTTCTTTTTTTTTCTTTTTTTCTTTTGGGGGGGGGGGGGGGGGTTTCAAGAAGTACGCTTCCATAATAGGTACACTTCTTTAAAGTATTTATAGTCTATATCAAAAGTATAAATAAAAAAGTCAAATCAAATCCTCTTTTGCTTGTCCAATCATGACTGATCATGACATTCAGTAAATAACTGTTTTAGCATTTGATTAAACAAGAGAAAACATCATTTAATCAGTAGTTTTAGACTGTTTCTTCCCCCTACAGTGAACATTATTATTATGGCATTTTCTCTTCTTCTGTCATAAAAGAATAATTGTGTAGAAGTTTAATGGCGTTTTATAACAAATTTCAGGAGGAGCACATACGAACGATCTCCTCATTACTATTTACCCTATCAGAACTCTTTTCTCTGCCTTAAATACTGCTCACTTCCTCTCTCTGGCATCTTCTTTTTTTGACATCCCACCGCCTTCCCCTCACAGCCTACCAGAGCCGGGGCCAGACCGGAGGAGAAAGGCCTAAAACAGGCCAGAGTTCTCCACCGGTTTTCCTTCAGTCTGAGTTTCCCGCCACTGTTACCGTTCGGCTTACCATTCGGAGTCAACCGGTTTAGCTCCGAGCTATTTCATTGTCTATTCTCCCGCTACTTCCAATAACCTGCCACTTCCTCCCAAGGGGCACGCGGGGACCAGGCTGGACCCTGAGCATCACTCAACCCTCGCCTCCTAGGGGTAAATCCCCTAGGGCTCTGGGTCCGCCGGGCTCCCTGCCTGTTGCCCGGACAGTCCGCCAAACGAGCACTTTTATCGATTAATCGCAGAGGAAGTGGGAACTAGTGAAACATACATTTAGTAAATGCACTCTGTTTCTGCAGCTCATCACAGCCCCCTGCTGGTTTGGAGGCATTTGCACATGTCTGCTGTCTGATTTGCCTATTTGTTGATCTATCCCTTCATCTTTACTAAATAATAACTAAGCAATTGAAAGAAAACTTCCCCCACAACATCCTCAATGGCAAATGGCCAAGCTGGCACATTCTTTTCCCAGAGCATGCTTCTGGAGCATCCAGTAGCTCTGACCAAATCTCCTGGAGAATACAATATTACAATGCACAAAGCAGCTTTAATACAGGCTTTTCCTTGTCATCATCATCTTCATATTACATAGAATTGATTACAAACCTGATTGTTTGGAATATGATTGGATGAAGCCATTGTAAAAGGAGGATAAGTACACACCTATGACGTATACGCAATACTAATACACTGTTGATACAATGACAACTGCAAACAGCGAATAAATTAATGAGCTATATTACATGGGTGTTGGTTATTAAAACTAAATATAACTATTTATTGAACTTTGGTCATATTACTGTTGCCACTGAGGCAATAAAACCAATAATGCACCTGTCCTTGAAATATCAAGCATTGTTCTTGGTAAAAATGTACTGGAACAACACACAAAACTCTATGCAAATGTAGTATAACAAAAAAGTATATAGTTTGAATTGGCTTAAACTGCTAATTCATATTGTGTATTAAATATGGTCTTTCATGAAGGGCATTGATAAAGACAAATGCAAATGCTCGCGCACCCACAAAAGCCTTCCCGACTACATAACATTTCTTTTATGTTTAAATGTTTCTTTCAGCTGTTTCCAGCTCTAGGTTTCAGAGACTTCTAAGAACAACAGTGCAGATAAAATGATGTAGAATTTAGCTCCATTTCTTCAGGGATGCAAAACTAATAACAAATTAAGCATATCAGATTTTTCTTCCATCCACATAATATTTCAGAAATAATTTTACTACAAACAAAATGATTTAACCTCTTCCATACCATGTACTGCATATTTTAGTACTTTGTTAAGTATATAAAGCACCAAATGCACTGCTAAGCTTTAAATCTAATTTACAAAAAAGTGACATCTGTGTTTGATTCAGAAATAAATGTGCTGTTACATGTTTTCCATGAAGAAAGTTTCTCTAAGATATAAAGTATACAACTAACAGTATACAATTCCAGGTTATTATTAAATCTGGAAATATGAGGCAACCAATAGCAGATGTCCCAAAGGAAACCTATATTAGCCTTCATTGGGGGTCTTTGAATATTGTTGCAGACAATGGAAGAGACTGAATTCAAAAAAGGCTGAAAACCTGCCCTAGAGTCATTAAACCTTATATTAAAAAACCGACATGCTAAATCTAATTGTTTTTTCTCCTTAAGTATACAGTTTTTGTTTGTTTTAAAAGTACATGATCATAATAATGGCCACTTTAATGCTATTAATGATAATGCTATGACATGCAGTACATTATGAGTTAAGGGATACTTGAGCTTTGTTGATGGGTCTGTGGGTGTATATAAGAAAAAAGGCTAGCATAATTAAGTGTTTTATTACAGAAAGAATTGATATATCACATTCACATGCTTGTGCAACCAGATTGGCACAATAAGAACCATGACACACTCGTATGTTTCATAAACAGGCTTATGGGAGATAATGAATGTGATCAGTTTAGGAACCAGAGGGACTGCAGCCGTGGCTCTGCCTCGTCCTCTGTAATGCATGAGAAGCCCTGGAGAATCACTGCAGCGCAGAGAAGAGAGCAGTGATTACACTGTGGTCAAATCATCTCACTCAGATAGCCATGATTCCATCTCATCACCCTCAGGAACACTGGTTTCATCAGCGCCTGCAGAGCAGAGAACATGGCTGTTGCTGTGACATGTACAGTACACACACATATATATTGCTTTTGCACTAGACATCACTATACAGTGTTTTTGGATAAGGTACAGTATATGTACACTGTAAAAACAAAATCTGTAAAATTTACGGTAAAAAACTGGCAGCTGTGGTATGCTGGGATTTGACCGTAAAAAATACAGTAATAACATTCTAGGTTTTATGGTTTTAAGTTAAATTTACAGTTAAATACCGAATTTCTTTAACTAATATAGTGTTAAAATACCAATCTAATAAAGTACTGAAATCTGTTTTGTACCTTTGAAATACACTGATAACACTTAATGCAGGTGATGATGAAAAAGTCACATGATGAACCAAACCCCATCACAAACAGCTTTTAAATATGAACATATATAGAAGGTGCTCAGTGTCATTCCCACAAACACTAAACACCATCATGGTGAGACTCATTAAACTGAAACATGCAATAAACATTAATTTAACAACATTACATGTAACATACAACCCTAACACACATAACTTGAAATGCAATGAAGGGAATTCTGGGAATGTCAGATTACGGTTTTCCCCTGTAACTTTTACAGGAATTTACCAGTAACCATTTATCAGGTTTTTACCGTATAGCATTTTCACAGTTTTTACTGTTAAAATCACTGTCATTTTTATGTGTGCATGTGTATAATGTATATTGTGTTTAGTAACACAAGAAGAACTGTTCTGGTTTTAATTGAATTTACATTTAATTCATTTAAGATTTAATTTACATTTTCCTAATTAAGTACATTCATGGCTGATGATCAGAAAAGACTCTGATGCTATTTATATGACATTTAGATACGTGAAAAGTTATTGATCGTCTTGAAGAGGATTAAAAAGTGAGATGCTCATTTGCAAGGGAAATGTTTCCTTTATTAGCTAATGCCTGCTTTCACTTCACAGGAGGAGCTGTAATTGCCACTAAAGACATACAGCAATTTCCACCTAATTTATCCCTGGCAGGGCCCACAGAGGGCACCCACACATACACACAGACTACACAAGGCAGTCAAAGAACCACACAGGGCAGCCCTCTCTGTCAGAGATATGTCCAATTATTACGTTCAGCTGATTAAGCCCCCGCTTTGTGCTCAGATTAGTCAGTGACGATTGACGTGAAGAACAGAAAAATTCACCTCCGAGCCTGAAAGGAAATATGGTTTCCTCTCATTAATTAAACACGTTAGATCCTTTATTCTCTCTCTCTCTCTCTGTCTCTCTTTCTATGATAGATTTACATCCAATAAAATGTTTGTTTTTTTTATTAAATATTTTATTATTAAAAAAAATACATAAAAAATACCAACATCCACAGGCTGATACTAATTACGAAACATCTTCTTAAACTTCAGTCATTATTTATTATTAAAGTTTTATCATTTAGTATTTAAAAATTAAGATATTTAATATTTTTGCATAAAATGCATAAAATATTAAATAATCAATCTGAAATATAATGTTGCTATAATGACAACTGACAAGCCATTTCAAGCTTTTAAGCTCTCCTGGGTTGCCAAGTTTTCACATCAAAACCTGCCCAATTGCTACTCAAAAACTTGTGTTTCCCCAGTAAAAGTTGCATTTGAGGGGCTAAATGTCATGTTACTGGGGTCTCTTCAACCTGCGGACATGAAAAATAAAGTATCCCAATTCTTGACAACACTAAAGCTCTCTCTAAAAACACTGAGCACTAAAATCTTTAAATTAACATATCTCTGACAATCTTATTTAATCAGAATGCATGACTATTTTTTAATTTCGCACAAATTTGTGTATAAAATTACATCTACTAGCAGGAGCTAACTGGACCATCCTAACCAGCCAATCCTTGAGCCTATGGTTACTTAGTACACAAACTTTTCTGGTGCATGATTGGTCAACAGAGTAAACACATCAGCAATTAGCCAGAATACCAGAAGATACCAAATGTGGCAGAAAACACATGCACGTGCACCATCACCACTTCCTCAGTAGGAAGTGGTGATGGTGACTGGAGGCAGGTTGTGGGCTCATCGGCTGGATGCTCAGATGGACTTGTGTCCAGGGTAATACAGCCAGACAGATGAGTGGGCTGGTGTAAACAGTCGGAGCAGATCTTTGGCAGCACAGCGATTGCAATGTAACGCAAAGCAATGATCGCTTCTCAAAGATGCCCATTAGCCCCAAAGCTTGCTGTTATGTTAGAGCTCTGCCTTGAAAAGGCATCCTCAGTAATAGGACGGCGCTCAATGGGGTGCAATTCATTAGTCCATCCCCAACGAGGCAGCGTGACCGCTACATGTACGATATTGTGCCTTTAATCACCACACCACAGAGCAGTCGCAGATGTCCTCCACACTGTAATCAAGATAAACACACATGCGTGTCAAGACAGCCTTTACTATGTGCCTAATTAACTCACTTAGAATAAATGTACACAACAAAGCAATAAACACACAAACACAAATGCTTATGCACCTCCACATACATGCCTATGGGAGGGTCAGGGAGCTCTTGAAATGCATTAAATATATCTTAATTTGTGTTCCGAAGATGAAAGGAGGTCTTAAAGGTTTGGAACAACATAAGGGTGAGAAATTAATGACATTTTTGAGTGACCTATTTAATTTCTATACATATTCTGAGTTCTGCATTAAGCTGCCTGGTTCCAGCTTCTGTTGATTTTTATCACCGCATGCTGCTTAGAATAAGCCTACATTGTCTTGTTGAAAGAAAAGACATAATCATGTAACACTGAGCAGGTTGACATGACACAAATTTAAACTAAAATGGAAAATCTCCATAACTCTGCCCATGTAGTGTTGTAATTTGTCTATGCTCCCTGGGATGCTTGTTCCACTGCTTTGGACAAACGCTTGTGTTCCTCTTGATTAATTTTCTTCTTGATGCCTTCTACAACTGTTATGGGGAACTCATAGACTGGGAGGAGTCAAATAACCCTGGGCAGAAGCCTCTACTGGTACAGTAATGCAGTAAATAATACTTAACCACTAATTTCTAGTTACATCCTCTTTTCGAACCCCAAAAAATTGTTTCGTTATCACAGTGAAACACAGCATCTCCAGAACATGGCGCCAGCAGCGTGAGTAGTGTTCTTTCTTTTCGTAAACATTTGTGTGGTGTTACGAAAATTATCTCACACAGTGACATAGAGATGTTTAAACAAGCCGTTTTAGCAACTTTTATAAAGAATATCTCTTTGGTTTAGAGACTCTTTGCAACTTTAGCTTGTAACATTCCAAAGAGAAAGGCTTGAAATCCCATCATATGACCCCGTTAAATGAATTTGCAGAACAAATGAAGTTTGTATGTGCCTGACAGTTCAGTAAAGCTTAATGGACAGAACAGTGTGTGGCAGCAAGGCTTTTTAGCTCAGCATTGTGCAATTTATATTCAATATATTGCATTTTAAAATATATTAAGACAGAATTGTAAATAGTAAAATCTTTCACAATATTATAGTTTTTACTGTAAAGTGAATATATATATCAAACCGTTATATCACAGTGAAAATGCACTGTCAGAGAGTTTTACTGCAATATCAAGAGGCCCCTGGGCTGTGTGGACTGAACTGTCTGCTGTAATTGAGTTGTGGAACCGAGGAGAGCGTTTGCCAGCTGTCAGTCTTCACTGCACATTCTCTATCACTCTCTCCATCACGTACACAAACTCATACAGACAGACCTGCGTGCTTTTTTCCATAACGCTCTGAGTAACATCAGTCCGCATGAACGGGGCCCCAAGTATTATCCGAACTGACAGAGTAACATACCAAGTGTGTATGGATTCACCTGCTGTGAAAATTAACCTGGGGTTGTTTGCCTGTGTATGTTGAGCGAATTTTACATTGTAAGTGATGCATTTTTTGTACATGTGTTTTTCTTCTCTCTGTGGTTGTTACACTTGCAAACATGCATGATTTATGTATACAGATGTGTTATGACCAGTCCAATATGTTTCAACAATTATTGACTCCATCTGTATATTATAATATGCTGATATATGACCCAACCTCACAACACACCGGTGGCTAATGATTGATGCAATTGCACTTGCCAAGTATCCAATCACAGTACATCATCCTTATGCCGACCTTGCATTTGTGTGCCAGCTGTGACCGTGATGGGTGTGTCTAGAAAGCAGCCTCCTCATTGGCTGAGATGTGGCATGGTTGTCCTGGTGAGGCAGTAATTGACAGCACTGAGTGGGAGAGACTGACAGTTATTTTTATGGCTTAAAGTGACCAACAGTTGCTCTAAAGGTGAATGAGCATTTCTTTATTAAACTGCAGTAACCTCTTTAAATGTTATAAAGTAACATATAATATGTATAGTAATACACATATAAACATAATTAGATATTTCAAAATGATGCTGTTTCAAGGTTAACTGGCACTGTATTGTGAAACATGCATGATCCTGAATATTCATATATATATGCATGGCTCAGTGGTTTGTGATTAAGGCGGCGCAGTAACCTTTATGTAAAGATCTGCTCTGATCTCTGAGGGTAATGCATGCTCCTGCTGTCTCAATCACATGCTCCCCTATTTTCGTCGGTTCTTCTTCCTCCAGAGGAATCAGCAGCCTCTTTTTGGCTTCCCCTATTAACACAGACTCTGCCAAATCGTTTGCAATGATTTGAATATTTTATCACTGCAGCTATACTCAATTTGCAGCTGCAGGCTGCAGAGTGTGAGAGACACTCCTGAGAAGAATTTGACTAAATATCGCAACGTTGATCCAAAAAACATAGATATCACTTCATAGATAGATCTCAATATTCATCTGATGCATGACAGGAACTGGAATCATAGTCACTGAGCTCCACCTACTGTTGATGATTTATACATTTATAAATATAAATTTATTACTTGTTTACAAAGAACTTGTCAGATGAGGAGGAGGATACTAATAACAATAAGGTAGTACCTGTAATTAAATGTATCAATAAAAAATAGTCAAAGTGTATATTATCTTATAGTAATTATAATGCACAAAATCTTTGCACTGCACAAAAAAGTTTGACTGGATTAATGATTGATTGATTGATAGCAATAATATAGGAAAAAATATTTCTACCATAGCAATATTGTTTTTTTTTCTAAGCAGCACAATTACAGAGTTTACTTATGAAGGCAAAAAAGGTCACCTGCAGCTCCATCTGCTGGCTTGGCTGTTGCTGCACAATCACTGTATTGGTTGTTTTTACTGCAGCAGCACCTAGTGTTTAGGTGACCGAGATTCAGTTAAGAGGTTTTTTTTGTGGGTCATCCCACCGAATGGGTGCTATTTTATTCTGTCCCCAGTACATTATATGTACAAATATGCATGAAAATTAACTATAAATAAATATTATTATTTAGCAAAGTGTCCTGCACATCTAAAAGCATATTTTATTTTAGATAAAAATACAAATTTTAGTCGTGTCTCCAGGTTTTCACTCTGTTACTGTAACACATTTCTCTCTCTGAAAAACAGACACATTTTCAATTGGATATTGCAACATCTGGATATTCTGAAGGCAATGAAATTAAAGCATGTGGTCTTGTACTCTTTTAATGATGACTGGGAGTGTCAATATTAAAATACTGTACTGTTACCTAAATGATTTCTTTGATGTTTATTTTAAAAATTTAAGTCTTTGGTGAATCAATATAATTGGCTGGGTATCCTCATATCAGCACGTACTTCGTGTGGCTGTATTATATTTTAATCCTAAAATCTCATATAATCTCATCTCCTCACATGTGTAGTCAAATACAAACAATAATGAATGCTCATTCTAGTTACCTAATTTCATTCCTGTTGCTGAACAGTTTTTTTTTCTTTAAATACATAAATACAGGCATACATACAAAATGAATGAATGAATGAATGAATGAATGAATGAGTTAATTAATAAAAAGTAGTTAAACCACTATTTTGTAGTTAAGTTTAGTCCATCATTTATTCCACTGTTTAATAAATTTAATGAATTTGTTGATATATTTTTTAAAAAATGCTTTTTTAAAAGACATAAAAGTTTTGGTAACAGGAATGAGAAATATGCAACCATCTTCTACTTAAAAAAAAAAAAAAAAGTTTAATTCCAAAGTTACCTGAGATTGACCAGTACCGACTTTAGTTAAATATGCTATGTGTCAGTCGTAAAAAGCTAAAATGACCAAACAAACAAAAAAACAATAACAATATTTTTGGGAAGAGTTTTGGAAGCAAATGGCACCCATTCTGCAAAATATCCCTTATTCTTATTTATTGAAAAATTAATTTTTATAGTTAGTTGATAAGCTAAATAAGCTTAGATACTAGCATGAGTTTATTGTAGATACTTGCAGTGCACATGTTTGCCAGTAGAGGTCAGTGAATGAAAGCAGTTAAAAATACTTCAAGCAAGAGATGAGCAGCCTTTAATTTCATAAAACACTGTTAGTGTTTGGCATTAATGGAATAGAACAGATCTTTAGTAGCTACCACACAACTGGGGTCTTTGGAAATTATTAAAATTAATCAAATTCTGCATTTAATTAAATTTATGCATGTAATTAATTTGCCAACTTCTGTTCTGACTGGTTTGTGACTTTCATTCTATCTCACATATACATTTGTTTTTCTACATCTTGTTTTTCATGGTGGGGTCTTTGTTCAGACCCTCTTTGCATTTTTAAAACATCTAGTATTTATGAAGCTGTGTTCCTTGTGGGAAATGTTAATTGTTCCCCACAGTGTGAGTAATTTCAGCATTTATTATCCTTGTGGGTACATTTGGTCTCAGCAATGCAGGAAAAACCTGACTCAGGCACCCACACAATGGTTTTTAAGTTTTATGGGGCTTTCCATAGGCATAACAAACTAACCGTACCACTCAAAATACAAACTTTCTGCCCTTACTCAACTAAATTAATTCAGGTTGACAGGCAATCTTTGTCAAATGTAGCCTATGTGTTGAGGTTGTGCTGTGAAACAGAAACACATGAAACGGCAGATGAACTCATCTGAATGAATGTCAGAATCATATATTATTCTAAAAACAGAATATATGAAGCTGCAGACACTGATTAAGAGGAAAAATGTGGGGGCAAAAGTGCTGATCATACGGCCGTTTTGAAAAAGTGAAGAGGTACAGGAAACATCTATTATTAAAGGTCTGAGCAGGTACGAAGACAGCTCTATGGAGACATAATGTCTCTCTGTGCAATTACTTATTTATCATATCTTTATTCTGAAGAGCATTCCATGCAACGTCATAAAGAATTCCATTTTATTTTGGCCCCGAGTAAGTGGCCCGCGCTCGCTGCCATAACATTAGCTCTCAGAGCACCAAAAACTAATCATGTCAGGGCCATATCTGCTCGAAAGCTCTGCTTATTGCACTGATTAAAAACACACTGAGTCTCGGTTCATGCGATTAGGTTCACCTGCAACCTCTTTCCATTGCGTCATGAACATATAGCTACACTTTTGTGCAACAATACAAGAGAAGATGTATAGCTGAAGCACACAAGAAACTCCATCAGCAGTGCCAAGTGACAGATGAGTTTGACCGTGGATGACACTCCCCTCAGCCTTTCATTTCTCTGCCAGACCAGACATGCCGATTCTTCAAAAGAGAGGGAGTCGAGAGAGTCTGACACTAATAGACATGTACGTCATTCATTAGCAGAGAGTACAGCTCTCTTTCTCCCTCCAGTTTCCTACTTCAAAATCCCATTTCTGCTCTTTTCTCCTCTCGGTCTCAAGTATCTTAAATCTTAGCAGACTTGTGGAGAATCTGTAATTGGAGGTGAGCTCTTTATTGACTGCAAAGTCAGGTCCCGAAGGAGAGCGGGCCGTACCCGTGCAGTTTAATCTGTGTGTGTTTAGGTCACAGACTGCTGCAATAACCTGATGTGACCAATTACTTTTGAAACTTCAGCATGAGGCTTAGTGAAGTACAATATTAAAGCTGAATGATATTAACATAAATCTTCTCAGTGGTTGGGAACTTTTTCTTTTGTCCCTAAAAAGATGTCTTTGAATGAAACATTCTCACAATCACAAAATGTTTTCAGTGTTGTATTTTGGTTATAGTTGGTGCAGATTTTTGAAAATGTCCTAGGAAAATGTTGCCAAAATATGTTGTGAAGTTTATGTACTTGGATTAGTAAAAATTTATTTTTTCCCCCATTGTTTCCCCATCTTTTACTGTTTACATATGTCTTTTGACTTTCCTTTAATTTTCAAAATAAAAATTTTTAATAAAAAAGTAAACAAAAAAAAAATTAAAATAATAATAGTATACATTTTTATTACTTTTTTTTACATTTTACATTTAAATTTACATTTTATATTATTATTAATAATAATAAAATATGTACATATTAAAAAGTAAAACTACTGCAAAGTAAAGCCAGAACTAAGAATTTATGGGGCATTTTGCAGGTTGTAAATAGCATCAAAAGTATATTTTATTAAAAGTTTGTTTGTTTACAAATTTAAAAATATTTCA
Source organism: Enteromius mattozi (assembly GCA_032359235.1). NCBI lineage: Eukaryota > Metazoa > Chordata > Actinopteri > Cypriniformes > Cyprinidae > Enteromius > Enteromius mattozi. The sequence continues at coordinate 4,985,835 of JAUMHE010000056.1, forward strand.
CTTGTAAACTTTGATGATTTATATCTTTATGAATGGAAGATACGTTTTGAATAGGCACTCTTCTCACAATTAGTTACATCAGTAAAACATTATGAAAAAGGACGTCCAAGAATAATGTCATAATAATTTTAAGTAGTAAGGCGGGATAAAAATGGAGTACTCATGAAGTCAGCCCTTCTGGATCAAATGTAGTGTGAAGTGACAAAGCAGGAGCCTCGTGTTTCTTTCTCACTAATACGTTTATTTTAAACATCTTACTTTGAAAAATGAATGTGACAAAAGCAATCTGACATACTCGCTGGACACGGTAATGGAAGTTTTTATGATGTCACCTGTTAACATAATCATAACTATGTTTGAATAAGATATATGCTATAAAAACAAAACAAAACTGACATTTAAAGTAATGTAGTATACAGAGGGAAAATATAGCTAACTGGAATGGCTAATAAAGTCAAGGAAGCTACAGCAGTGTGCTGGACTCTCATGTTAACCAAAAAGAGCAATCTGCATGATTTAAGCCTTGCAGCTGTTGGGATTTTAATTTGTCGCTCTGTGTTGGAAATCCAGTGATTTGATGTGTTTAAATCACCCCTCCTTCCTCCACACAAATCCCTCCCCTGATGCTAACTCTCTAATCTAAATGCTGATTGAAATAGATCATCATAACATACTGTATACAGAATTTAACAGGGAGCGGGTGGTCAGAGAAAACACCAATCAATGGCAAAAGCCTATGCAAATGCACACCAAAAACCGCATGATTAATCTGATGTGCTTTATAAAACCTTCAGGGACTAACTGGATCGTTTCTGTCTGGTTTTGCATCTGTGTACTTCATGATCTGAGGTCAGATTTCTGAGGTCAAAGAGATCGGCGGGCATAGACACGTGCTGCGAGTGCTGGCGAGCTGATTGGGGGTTTTAGACACATTGCACAGCCGTCAGAGTCACAGTGCCTAAACCTACCAGAATTTTCCTGAAGCCTGAGCTCTCAAGGGCATGTTTACAGTTTTATAACCGTGGAGTTCTTAATAATGAAATATGCTGCTGTTTAGAAATTTATGAGAACTCCGCCAGGCTGAATCACGTGCTGCTTTGTACATGACCAAAGACCAACACAGGTTCCCTGTTACAGCATGAGAACCACTGGTGTGTATTTTACAGTGTAAGTACATGGAACAAGTATCTGCATTAAATGTGTATTAGTGCCTTCCCACTTTTCTGTGATGCTGATTTGAGAAGTATTTTTTCCGATTTATTTTTCCCAGAGTTTTAAAAAAAGAAAAATTACAAACCATAATCAGCCGTAAACCAACTTTATTTAAAGCAAAAAGATACAAAACTGTATTTGACAGCTTTAATGTGGGAAAGAACTACAATCCCTTTAAGCACTGCAAATAACAATCAAATGAAAAAAGTTGATGAATTATAAAACTACATAGTTACTGTATAGAAACAATATATTTAAGTTTATTGCAAAATGTGCTAATATACACATATTTAAGTATTCTGAGAGTGTAGAAAGAGATCAACTGTGTGATTCGTCCAACATAGTTTCACGACCAATTTGAACGTATTTTACCAGGTGGCTATTTGGTACAACCTCACTCGTATGATTTTGTATGATTTGTCAAAACCCAAGTGACAGGTAGGTTTAGGGACACTTTTAAAGGGATAGTTTACCTCAAAGTGAAGATATGTTGTTCATTTACTCACCCACAGTGGTTTTTAATATAGGCTATGTATATATAGCCTATTACTTAGCCTACTTATAAGTAATGTATGTATATATGTGTATACACACTGCTCTCCAAAATTTTGGAAACACCTTTGGCAAAGTGTGCTTTTGGATGAAATCAGCATAAATCCATAAATTTTTTGGTGCATATACATTAAAGTAACTTGATATTATCATTGAAGATAATACTTTTCACTTTGATTACATAATAATGGCAATATATACATGTCAAAGTCACACATGCCCCTTTGCCAACTGTGATGACTGGTTACTGGTTTAAACTTGGTCCAGGTTTTTAAAAGATGTTTGGGTTAGCACACCTTAGCTTCAACAGATCAAGTCAATAAACTGACAGCTCGGATGCCCAGATTATGCAGAGCTGTAATAGCTGCTAATGGTGGATATTTTGATGAATCGAAAATGTAAATATTTTCTATGTATAAACTGTTTATGTAATTTAATATGTTTTCGTAGTTGGTGTTGTCCCTTATCAGTGCAAAACTATCACAAATAAAAAGGATTCATACCAATATTGTCCAAACCCCACTTTTCTTGGACGTTTCCTAATGTTTGGAGGGCAGTGTATATGTACAGTATATATA
>JAUMHE010000056.1:5004154-5017414 GCA_032359235.1 Enteromius mattozi
GCAAAAATGTCTACAATTCTGTGTTTTTCTGTCAATATGGGGTGCTGTGTGTACATTAATGAGGAAAAAAATGAACTAAAATGATTTTATCAAATGGCTGCGATATAACAAAGAGTGAAAAATTTAAGGGGGTCTGAGTACTTTCCGTATCCACTGTATATATATACACACACACACTGCCCTCCAAAAGTTTGGAAATGCTCTAGAAAAGTGGGGTTTGGACAATATTGACATGATTCCTTTTTAATATGTGATTATTATTATAAATATTATTAAAAGCAAGATGCCATGTTGAAATATTGGAGATGTTTAGTTTATTTAAACTGAAAAGGTAAAACATAAATAAAAATTTGATAGATGTGAAGGGGAAGGATAATTCATATGCACATCAGGTTCTTCCAGAAATACTACAGCACATGTGCATCCTCACAACAGCTCCTCTGTAAGCTTCCTCACTCCTTGTTCCTAATCTCACTCCGGTGCAGTTAGATTGAGATGTCTGAGAACTGAAATGTCTGTCAAGAGAACTGATCTAGGTCCAGGCTGGAGAAGTGAGGAAACGAGGAAGCACCTATTCACCTAATTGAAAAGCAGTTACAGTGCAGACATCAGACAAGGATGAAAACTTTTAGTAAGCATGTGATGAATGTGTGTTTTGCACATGCTATCATATAGAGAGTATACTCTGGAAGGCTACACCTTTGGCTGTACGCATTTGCTAATCGTTCACATCAAAACTGAAGTGGGCTAGTGGCACAGAAATCACACACTTCATATCTAGTTTCAGAACTATAAAAGCACAGAATGCTGACAATGGCTATTAACAATGACAGTGTCTGTAAGGTAACTCTCATACAGCAGAAACTCTAGCTACAGATTTACTAAACAGGGCAAATCAGCACAAGAGCTCAATTCTATATTGTGTGGTATACCAACAATGCGCAAATTATAGAAACAGATGCAAAATTGAATCTAGCCTTATCAGGCAATGATGCAGGTAGTGTTTCATCTCATCAAATATTTAATTAGGCTACTATAATACTGAATTCTTCCTAAATAACAACAAAAGTGCACAAAGTTAGTCAGAAATAGACATTTACACACAAACTGCCCATCAAACACAACTTTCAGATGCTCTATATATAGGGTAGGGTAGGTTTAGGGTTAGTAGAATAAGGTGACATATTAAGTTCTTGCAAAGTTTCTCATATAGTCAGAATGTTGCATGTTGTAGACCCTTCAAAATAAAGTGTTAGAAGATATTAATTAGACAGGCTCTAATGACTAGCTAGTTGACATGTAGTTGCAAAGTTACTTTACAATTAACAGAATGTCTAAAATGGACTATCAAAATAAAGTTTCACCAAATGCTCTTTTCCAATGAATTTAGCGTTTGAAAGGGAAAATCCTGCAAATGTATATTTAATAAGCTCAGGTACAAAAATAACTGTGTCCATGCTTTTCAGCACCAATTCTTAGTATAGTAAATAGTAAATCCTGACAGTGCTATTTCAACACCAAAAGACACAAGCTGGCACAAGCTGTTCGTAAATCTGGCCCTTAAACACAAACATTACCCACACATCTAGGTTAATCCAAGGACATTAATGGAATGAAAAAAAAAAATAAAAATAATAATTAATAAAAATTCCTAGACAGAGAACAAAAGCATTTTGAAAGGAGGCTTTGTTTCATAAGCTCAGTTTGACCTTGTAATTATTAGAATTACTGAGGATATTTTATTAGTTTTAAAAAGTAAATGCTAATAGAATAGTAAAGCATATGTAAGCTGGAGGGATGCCAAAATCATAGTATTATAGTTTTATTGGTTAGTGGCAGATATAGTGACAAAAGGGCAAATTCTCATTCCTTCGTTTAAAGTGGTGGAACCCATTAACTTTAATTGCACTTAAAGTCCTCTGGGGACCTTTATGGTTTCACATGATTGCAAAACATAAAACAAAAGAAACAGAACAAGTGAATGAAAAAAAAACAAATGAAATGAGAATTTTGCTCCAGCTTAAGATATTAAACCACTTTGTTCCTGAATAGGTAATAAAATATATATTTTTTTTGTTTTTGTGATGTATGAAGGTCACATAATACTGTCTTTGAAACGTTTATTGTGTCTTGATTACTGTTTTATTCATTTTTCAAAGGACTTTTACCACAAATATTGTTTTTTGGGTTTTTCTTTTATCTCCTTTTGTTTTACCCTTGAAATTATTCTTTGTAAGACAATAGAGTCAACCACTTTATTCCAATGTTTAAAAATTACATCATTGTAATATCCACCATATCAAATGCAAGAACTGTTTGGGAGTGAATTTGAGATGTGATTTTTTTTAAACAAAATTACATAATATGTATGTATATGTATGTACATTGTTGCCTATTTTTGGTCCAGCAGGGACATAACGGTTTTAAGTTAAAGAAATAACTTGAAAAGATAATAATAATTTGGAGAATGGAAGTCAAAAACAGAGATAATGAAAGGAAAAGATATGCAGCCAAATAGAGGATATTACTTTTACTTATTATGCTAGAACAAGCCACTGAGTTCAAAAACACCAATGACATTTTATTTTAAAGTCACAGACAGTAATACCTGGGAAAATTTTCTACCTCTAACAACCCCATGTCAGACACTTAAATGACAAAGGGAACTGAAATGTGCAATTTGAAGTTTGATGATTTTATGGATACCATTATTCACCAAGCCTGTAGGAAAGGATGAAGTAATATACAGAGTTAAAACGTTAAGTTAATGTGCTCCTCCATTTTGAAATTGGTTTTTGATAAGCGTTGCTTAATTCAGTCCGAAGATTGTTTTTCTTGATTAGGTTTTTGCATCTAGTTGCATTCAAGTTCAATTCACTAGTTTAGGCTAATTAGAAAAGACCTTAATTAAAAAGTTCATAATTATGTGTGCAGGTGTGTTGTGCTTGTGTATGTGCGTGTTTTTCCTCAAGGTCACAATGATTCCACACGGGGAAAAAAAACTCAAATTGCACGTACAGCTTTGAGCTAATAGCTATCAGTAATCTAGCAGATGTTTGTTATCCAGGTGAAAGGTTTTTAGGTATATATAAATATTATATATATATATATATATATATATTGATATCACATACCACTATAATTCAGTTCAGTGAATCCAAGTTAATCTGTCAATGTATATATATTAACAGCTTTGTGAGACTGTTACATAATGCATAGACTGACTCTTTATTTCCATCCTGAGGGTGAAAACCTTCCCTATAGTATCATCAAAGAAAAGACAATATTGAGGCAGGCATCATCCTGGAGGGATGTCAAGACCTCTTCTTTTTCTCATTATCTGGATGTGTCTGCTGCCAAGGGTGGAGTCAAATAAGAGCACCAGGGCAACATTGTCAAGGCGAGAACAGGAAATGGAAAAGACAAAGCGTTAAAGTCTGTATGAAAATGAGGGCACAGGTGAACAACTGCATGCTGCAAAATGGATAATAGATGTTTACTGTAGATAGATAGATAGATAGATAGATAAATAGCTAGATACCCTGATTGTAATAGATACCCTGATAGATTGTGTCCCTTCCTTAGAAGCAGAAGAAGTGTACTGACCATATTGTCCATATTACTTCATCCTTGCAGCACCTTTGTGTTAATAGATTTTCCAAAGGCCACTAAACCAGTAAATAGAAGAAGCAATGAGATACCCTTATATTCTTTCTTCCACTGTACAGATCTAACCTTGTGATCCACGTGTACCAGTGTTTGAACTAAAAATAAGCTGACTGGAAATTTTGTACACAAGTAGATTTGGTTTCGATTAAGGTTCACAGCAGAGGTATAAGCACATGCATTTCTTCTTCCTCTCATTCTGGGGTTTTAAATTGAGGGCATGTGTGCCCAGCCAGTAATTAGGCCTTTACATCTTCTCATTTTTTTCCCTACAGACTTGATTTGAAGGAAAAGCTTGTCAGCAGCATTTTTTATGTTCTAATATTAAAAGCTCCCAAGATACAAATACACAACCTATAATGCAATCTAAAAAAAGTTTTTATTCACCTGTATATCTATTTAGTTAGTATACATTTAATGCTGAATCTTATTTCAGCTATTTGCCAACTGCCAAGGCAATATTTATAATTTCACTTTAGTTTTCATTTAATATTTCGTAAATTAATTATTATTTTTAAATATTAATTTCAATTAGCAAAACAGTTTTGAATACTTATAGTTAATACTACTAACCTTGCTGTATCTTTCGTTATGGTGAAACTCTCTGGGGGAAAATGAAGCCATAAACTCAATATGTCATATTTGCATATCATTAAAGGGATGGTGAAGGGCCTCAGAAGTGTCAGCCACAACCATGACAGTGCCCAGATGTTGTTAACGATAGTCTCCGTTGAATGCCAGCTTACGCTTTCATTGATTTTAGTTGAATGTTTTAAATGTCAAAGTACGTGAGACCATTCTATATTCAGTACTTAACTTGCAGTGCAGACTAACTCAGTGTTAATTTTGATAACAAATTTTTATTTAGTCTTAAATTTATTAATTAAATTAAAGTTGACTAAAATGGCATTTAGTTTTAGTCATATTTTAGTCATCTGAATTGTTTTTAGTTTTAGTTCACTAAATCTACAGTAAATTTAGTCAGCTAAAATCTAATGGGTTTAGTTACAGTGTAATTCATTTATTAAGCATTTCTCTAACTCTCCTTAGAAAAGCTACATTCACACAAATCATGTTGTCACCACGCATTGTCATTATCCATCTACGCGTAAGTCCATCTTACCAATAATGAACTTCACTTAAGCAGCTTCTGTGTTTGTGCATCTACTGTTTGGTGAATGACTAATGTATTACTCAAAACATGCAATTGTGTGATTAGTTGGCACAGTATGCCATAAAGTGCACTGATTAAATGTTGTTTTAAAATCATATTAATAGTACTAATAGAGTCACTGATGACTAATCATGATCATTATGTTTTTAAAGAAGGAAGTGATTATAGTGTGTACATTTGGCCTGGGATGGACTGGTGCTACAAACAGAATATCTTCCTTTCTGCACCATTTTCTGTTCCTGGAGGATGCGTGTGCAGACAGATAGTGGAAGAAGAAGCCTTGAGGTAGAAAGTATATCACAGGGAGCCGCATAGCTTGGAATAAGTTACCTAGACACATTCATTTTCAATAAGAGGACAGAAGTAAGAACAGATACAATCCTGTAAAACTGCGGTAAATGTGTGTCAGATGAGTGGAAAGCTCTTCTAAGCACTGTGGGGGACAGAACATTGCCTATATATCGTCTAGAAATGGCAGGATACACAGCTTAAATGGGCTGGAAATTTTTTATTACTTAAATTTTTGCATATTTACTTTTATGCTTTTGGCCCAGAAGTCAGCTACCTGGGACTTGATGCTTTTTCATCTAGTCCTAGTACTTTATGGCTTTTAGAATGGTGTATATCTTTGAGCTTCAATGTTAGTGCAGACATATTTCACAAACTAATTTCCTTTGCGATTGGAACAGTCAATGTCCATTTACCTTCACAACAGTTTGTTGCAGTATAGGCATTTGCATAAAAAAAAAACAGAGCTGAGCTCCTTTATCCCTTATTTTCCCAAATATTAACATTTCAGTTATTGGATAGTTGAAAACACACAAAACCACAAACCAGTCTTTTGCGATGTATATGTCTGTTTAGGCTATCAAAAATGCTAGAAAAATGTAAACGCTATACAATGCTATTTAATTTAAACTTTATATTGTAAAAAAAAAATATATATATATATATATATCACAACTGCTTTAGAATTTCCACACAAATATTAAGCAGCACAACTGTTTTTACCACTAATAATAATAATAAGAAGAAGAAATGTTTCTTAAGCAGAAAATCAGAGGCTTTTACTGCTGCTGGCCTTGAACCCTTGCATATGGGAGATGCCTTTCCCTACATTTTGTTGGAAACTTAATTTACTTAAATACTTTGATTTAGCAGACTCTTTTCCATGTAAAGCACCTTACAATTATGGTGATAATTATCCTGAAGGAACAGAGTGGAGTTAAAAGCCTGGCTCAAAGGCACGTTGTAGACAAAGTGTTTTCATTTGCGTTGAAGGCGATGAAGTTCTCTCATTAACTTAATTATTCAAAACCACTGGACTACTACTAATGACCAGGTTAAATCATGCCCCCTTGTGTCCATAAGTGCAGTTGCCAATATTATTTTCTCCATTGCATTTTTTTTGTCGGCCATTGTCGTGCACATTTTCTATCATAGCACCTTGTGAAAGACCTATTCTGCTCGTCATAGTGCTACATATCCCCTTGCATTCCCTAACCATGCACTACACCTTTCCTCTCTCACCCCCATCAACCTCCCTCGTTCCACTCTACCTCCATCTGTCCCCTTTGGCTGGCTCCATTCCCATATGTCCAGTGATGGGCAGCTCCACAATCTGGCACCCCGACCCTGCACATCAAAGCCCCACTCGAAGCTCTTAGCAGAGGGGAGACGGCCCCAGCAGAGCCCCTTCAATAATGCATTCTTACAGCAGAGCTCACAGTGCCATCATTCATGTAAACAGGTAGACATACAGACTCATGGAAAAGGACATGCAGCAGTCTACTTTAAAGTTCAAAGCATGCCTTTTTAAAGTTATAGTTCAGTCATTTAGGAAAATACTTTTATTATTTACTCACCTGCATAACACGCTATGGCATTTTTCTTTTCTTTAATGGCTTTCAAAAGCCCTACTGCAACTGCTTTTTGTTTAATTACTACTTGATTGCTAATGAGTCCCTGCTGTGACCATGACAAAAAAAAGTTATTCAAACCCATGTGCCAACATTTATATATTAATATTCATTTGTATTATATATAAATACATTTAATATTTAAACATAGCATATTTTTCTTTAATGTATACCTGTATGTGTTTGTATTTATATATACATTATAAATATTTACAAAATACATACATGTATTATGTAAACAAAAACGTTAACTTTTCATGATTAATTGTTTGACAGCACTAAATATATAAATCATATTAAAGGGTTAGTTCACCCAAAAATCAAAATTAGACCATTGCGAGTTATTAGGTCAGAATTGTGCATTATAAAGTCAGAACTGTAAGATATAAATTTGATATAAATATAAAGATATAAATAAAAGTCAGGATTGCAATATATTATGTTGCAATTGCGAGATATAAAGTCAGAAATGCGAGTTATTAAGTCAGATTGCGAGAAACGTATAACATCAGAATTGCAAGATATAATGTCTCTATAATGTAGAGTTATAAAGTCAGGATTGTTAGATAAAAATTCGCAATTCTGCTCAAAATTAGACTTTATAACTCGCAATTGTGAGTTTATTTCTCACAGTTCAGAGAAAAAAAGTCAGAATTGCGACGTTATATCACACAACTGCGTGTTATGAAGTCAGAATTGCGAGTTAAGTCAGAATTGTGTGTTATAAAGTCAGAATTGCGAGATATAATGTCACAATTGTGAGATATAAAGTCAGAAATGTGAGTTATTAAGTCCGAATTGTGAGATATAAAGTCAGAATTGCGAGACATAATGCCGCAATTGCGAGTCAGAAACACGAGTTATTTAGTCAGAATTGCAAGATATAATGTCTCTATAATGTAGAGTTATAAAGTCAGAACTGTGAGATATAAATTCGCAATTCTGAGAACATATCAGTCTTTTTTCTGCTCAAAATTTATAATTTATACTTTATAACTCGTAATTCTGACTTTATATCTCACAATTCTGAAATTTTTTTTTATTCTTTTTATTTTTTATTCAGTGGTGGAAACGGGCTTCCATATGAAACCATGTAAACATCAAATTGAACGGCAATTAAGAATTAGTGCTGTCAAACGATTAATCATGATTATGTGTGTATATAGTATATAAGTGTATATATAAACATAACATATTTTTATTAAATATATACATGCATGTTTCTGTATTTATATATACATAATAAATATACTATGCAAAAAAAACAACAACATTTATTTAGGATGCAATTAATCCCGATTAATCGTTTGACAGCATGGGTGTAAAATCCCAGAAACATGAAGGGGACTTGTGGAAATGTACTGACGTGTAAGTGAGGTTTTTGTGTGCGTCATTTGCTTGCAGGGTCACCAGCCTCCACAGGTAGTCACACTATAATGTGTCATTTGCAGAGGGGGATGATGACTCCACAGCATTCTAAAACAAATTACTGCTGCAAAAATTACAACTGCACTTGGACAGCTTTTATGTTCCTTAATAAAGGAAAATAAAAGGATGAGGGGGAGAAAAAACAATAGACTTTACTAAGCCTTATTCTCTCTTTTTACAGTAGATAAGTTAGTGCTGGGATTTGGGATTTAAAATCTAATCTAATATCAAAATTTCCACATCTTATTATTCTGATAATATACTGGAAATAAAATGTATTCAATTAGAATTGTGCAAATAAAAGCATTTTCAGTAGAAGCATTTCCCAATTGTATATTGTGACGTGCAAGCTTCACAAACAGCAAGATGTGTTCATAGATTGAGACACAGAGGGTACAGACAGTAAAAAGAGAGAAATCGAAAAAGTGATTGTGAGAAATAAAGCGACATAACAGTTATTGCACTTTGTGGACCCTAGATTTCCTCATGGCTTGGCTTTTTTGCTCCCTCAGGTCTTAAACGTTCAGCGATCAATAGAGGAATCGACTTTGGTCGTCACACTCAGGACGGTCCTCTCCTTAGTTGTACTACTGCAGAGGCACTGCACCAGTAAAATGGAGGCATCGGCATCAACATCCAAGCCAGCATCTCCCTCTGTTGAATTTCGTGGTGTCAATTGCCAATGTGATACCCGGAAAACATGACAGTAAATTGGTCTTGACCAATATTGCTGTTGGCACTAACTACAGAGATAGAATTTGGCCAAATTCTGGGCAAGTCTAACAATTGATATGTTGTTCAACAGCAATCATAGATGTGTGACAAATCAATGCAATCATAGCTAGTTGAGACGTTTGGAGCTCTTAAGGGACTAGGAGCAAGATGCCATCATCTTTCAATTTGTTCAGAGACAAATAGATTTTTTTGTTTGTTTGTTTTTTGCTACCTTATATACATAATTTATTTTAGTGGATAGTGTGATAAACCTTGCAGATAGTGTGTGCAAACAATGCAATCAGCAAGTGTAAATCAAAGTAAATTCCATATGCAACTATTCTGGTTAACGTGTAAGAATTTGCCTACAGTCAGAATCGTGGCACAGGTTGTGCGAAGTGCGAGACTACATGGAGCTCTTACTCATATGCTTAAAGGAATAGTTCACCCAAAAATGAAAATTACGGCATATTTTACTCACCCCCAAGCCATCCTAGGTGTATATGTCTTTCTTCTTTCTGATTTTTTAAAAAAATCTATCCTGGCTCTTCCAAGCTTGGTAATACTGGTGGATGGTGACCATTATTTTGAAGAAAATCCAATATATACAGTACGCCTTCAGAGTCATCAAATGTCCTCTAAAGCATATTGATGGGTTTTTGTAGCAAAAATATTTCTAGTTTTTAAATTATAACCTAAATAACTGACTTCTGGCAACGTGTGCCCGAGAACACATCTTGTTTTACTTCTGAAGTAAGCTGCTGTAATTTTCATTTTTGGGTGACCTATTCCTTTAATATACCAAAATAGCTTTATCACTGATTCTTGTCTTGTCACATTTAACTACACATTACAACCCCAAAATTTGGACTTTTTTAGAAATGCCATAAAATCAACAATATGTTATCTGTTCATTATTTTTAAACTTTATTTATTTGACTAAAATTTGCTAAGTTTTCAATGACCAACTTAATTTTATTTTGTAAATATGAACAAATTAAAATTTCGATGGCTGCAACACATTCCAAAACATTAGGACTGAGGCACATTTAACACTGTGTCACATCGATTTTCCTTTTAATTACAATGTTTCATTGTTTGGGAATTGAGGATACTAATTGTTGAAGTTTGCAAGCTAACCTTTTTCCCAATCTTGTATGATAAAAGACTTCAGAATCTCACCAGTGTGTGATCGTCGTTGTCTGATTCTCCTTTTCATGACTGGTCATAGCAGGAATCAGATCTGGACTGCAGGTATAGGCCAGTCTAACACATTCACTTTTGTGTCTCTACAAAGCCATGCTGTTGTAGCCAACACAGTCTCACGACCAATTCGTACGTATTTTATAAGTTGGCAAATTCAAGCTAATTCATACAAATTCGTACGACCTCGTACGATTTGTCTAAACCCCAGTGACAGGTAGATTTAGGGGTGGGGTTAGGTGTTTCTCCATGTCAATAGTACCTTTGCACATAAGCCAATCCAGCCCAGTCTCATGGCAATTCGTACATTTTTTATGAGGTGGCTAATTCGTACAATTTTGTATGTCACTCGTATGAATTCATAAGATTTTTGTTAAATCGTACGTATCTTATGAGTTGTATGAATTTGTACGAATGACCTACACCTAACCCCGCCCCTAAACCTACCCATCACTGGGGTTTCGACAAATCGTACAAAATCGCAAAAAATTGTATGAATTAGCACAAATAAGCACAAATTTTCCACCTCGTACGCATACGTACAAATTTGTCGTGAGACTGTGTTGGCCAATCACCCATACTCTTTGCTCTGCAGCACCCCCTTACCATGATAAAAAAAAATTACTTATGCTTCTGTCACTAATCAAAGTTTGGATGGTGCCATTACAGTATCTTTTGGACTGAGAACTCAAACACCTAAACATAACAAACCAAAAAAACAAACAACAAAATTAGTAAAATAAAAACAGAACAAAACAAACAACAACAATCAAATTAATTTTATTGCATTTTATAAACGTCCTAACTTTTCGCAACACTTTTCTGGAATCGGGGTTGTACATGAATTATGTAAATTGTATATTTTCAATTCAAAAAAGAAACATCTGACACAAAAAGTTAAGTAGTTTGTGGCATTTAATTGCTATATCTGTCATCTAACATGTACAGTAGTATCACACTGGAATCCACACTGTTAGACCACTAAAGTGGACATTTTATGGAGTTATACAGTAAAGCAGATCAAGCATTATCAAAGAAATATTGGGGATGTGTCTGTGTCTACCATCAATCCAAACAGCATAACATACAAATAATACTTAGAGTTGTCCTTCCTATTTTTTTTAAAAAAGACATTACGTTCCAGGAAGCAGTAAAAATAAAGAAATGTCATACATAGTGACACAAGAATCCTGTTGTCCACATTAATATCTGTACTCTATCCCTGTCGGTTACCGAAGTCATCACTATCACCAATATTCTGTTTATTCTGATTTTGAAATACCCAATTTGTAGCGTATTCTTCACCCTTTTTCACCCAGTCATCAGGTTTTCGCATAAGGGCACCCAACTAGTGTCTAACTTAGCCTCGCTCTGTGCTAGTGACAACCCTGTCTGCTGCCAATGATAAAGTAAAGTAGGGTGATAAAGTATCTTAAAACTCTTGAATTACACATCAAGTCCTGTTTATCGTTGCATTATGAGGTGCTATTGCACCTTCATGTGCTCACAATACTCCTGAGGCAGGTGATACAGCTCTGCTGAGACTGAGAAGTGAGAAAGCTCCTGAACTTGGAGGTGAGTAAATACACAGAGGACACATTTCCTGTGGCAAATGACTTCCTGCGTATAATTCAGCAAGCCATCAGGACTCCCATTCAGTGGAAAAGCACTGTATTACTTCATTAATCTTGTGTTGTGACATCAGCGCTCGCAGAATATGTTAAACAAATATGTGCTAAAATTGATGTACTCTATTACGAATGATTGCATTTCCCTTCTTGTCTCAGAGACATTCCAGTAGACTGAATTTAGACATGGTCGTGACTCATAAAATTGTGTCAGCTTCCCAAACACAACACACAATTGCTTATTGCCAATCTACAAATCTTTCTGAAACCCCTTTGGTTTTTTATCCTTATCTTAATGCAGGGTACAAAAAAACTACCAAAGATGTTCGTAATGTGAATGCAATGAACATTACTTTCCAATGCCTTCCTGTGCATGAATCATGAACATGTTCACACTGTTTCAATGATAATAGCATGCACGTACCCACAAAAACAAAAGAGCATATCAAGCTAATCAATTTCATAACCAATAAATGTTAGGTGTATTGCCAGACAATTGTAATGACATATCTAAAACTGTTGTGGAGATCCGTGATTGAAAAAAATAAGGTTTACACTGCAAAAAAAAAAGCTTTTCTAGCCTAGATATTTTGTCTTGTTTCCAGCCAAAATATCTAAAAATACTTAAATCGAGAAAGACTTTCAAGACAAGAAGAAAATATTGTCTTGTTTTCAGAAAAACAAGTATATCTATGTATATATCTGTTTCTTAATCTTCCATGACCCGTGATGTAAGTTGTGGGTTCATTTGTACTTATAGATCCTTTGGGAATGTCTTTGTGATTTTGTAATGACTTCTATAATGGGATTCTTAATGAACGTTTCAGTCCAAATGGGTGACTGACACTCCTTCAGCGTGTCCTAATCAGAGATGATTACACGCCCCCTGCAGTTGTTGTAATTTACCTACATGAACTGACAACGAATACTGATTGTTTTGTTGGATAAAGTGCGATCCAACCACAAGAAAATGAGAAAGTTGAAATTCACTTTGTTGCAAAGTCTCAAACATGCATGCAAATAAACAACCAAACTGCACTGAGGCGTTTTGAGCTCATCCTCTCTTAGGAAAAGCTACGCTGCCAGAAAGACTGGTTATTATATGCTACATGAATAGGATGCATATGTGTGCATATGCAGGAAACTTCAAACCCTAAGATCAAAAGAGGACTATGTGTGCTCTAACTTCAGAGTAAGTAAACAATAAATATGCTATATTTTAATTTATTTATTGTTTCTCAGTCAGTGGTTTCAAAGAGTATGGTTTATAAATTTGCTCATTATAACTCATTTGCCTCCTTTGGTGTCGAAGAACACAAACTGTCTTTTCCGAGACCTGTCATGGCTCACTTCATGATCATAATTGATTTCACTGCACAATTTAATGTTTTTGTTTCCCAATGAAATCCTGACTAAACATGATACACTACTCAAAAAATAAAGGGAATACGTAAACAACACAATGTAACTTCAAGTCAATCACACTTCTGTGAAATCAAACTGCCCACTTAGGAAGCAACACTGATTG